>JAVVLW010001665.1:0-26000 GCA_034401795.1 Chaetoderma sp. LZ-2023a
GTATACTCTTGAAGTGAAAAGCTGATAACCCGGGATAACACTGTATAACTCCGACCATAGTGATGGATCTCTTAAGCTTACTCATGTTTCGCTCATCAACCGTTTGTTCCTTTTTAACCCTTTCACTGATAAATCATGGAAAAATGTATATTCTTTACAATCTAAAACTTATTCTGTCAAATATTTTGAAATTAATTTGACTGGAAGCTGTTGCTGACATAGTCAGCAACAGCATCCAGTCAAATTAATTTCAAAATATTCAACAGTTTTCCTGTATGGTTGCCTTGAATTTGAGATATGGCAAATTCATCGGTGAAAGGGTTAATGCACCTCAGACAGTTCTCATCCAACATCGACAAAACTTCAGATAGATGCATATTCGAGTGCCAAGCACCAACAGCATAATGGAGCCCCATTTTTTATTCAGCCCATGGTCAGTCTTATAAGGACGCCTCCTCTCACACTAACACACTTTAAAATCACTACTCCTCCATTTATATTATATATGAACAGATCTCGATAAAACTTAAGGGAGTTAATCTAGGGGTAACTCTTGACACTGTACTGGAGTCTGATTTTCAGTTTACCCCTTGGAAGGGTTTGGAAGGGCACCTCCACTCACAATAAATTTTAAAGTCTCCTCTTGATGAATGTCTCTGAATAAAGCTTGAGAGGGATATGTTAAGACTAACAATCAAGATTGCAACATAGCATGATTTGCTGTTCACGCCTAGTGGCATTTAGACTGGTACCCTCAGTCATAAAATCTTTAAATCGAGATTGCAGAAACTTATATATAATTGAATCGGGGTGAAATATCTTTTTCATTACAGATTTTCTTTCAAATTGTTGCCACAGTTATCTGCAACCTTGACCTGCAAAGGGACCCCCTGCAGAAGCCATTATGCACAGCTTGAGGTACAAGCGGTTAACACTGGTTTGACTGTACTACACACATCATTGCAGAATGGTGGGATGACCCATGCAGAAAAACATACACCACTTGACTTATTTATAAACACATAGCAACAGAGCCCAATTTTTTAGTTAACCCCCAACTCCACTGGTAGATTTTAGAACACACCCCACCCATAAAATTTCTAAGTTTGATTAACAGATACACTAGTATTAGCACACTAGTATTAGCATATTCGGTAGGGATTTGTATAATCAATCAGATAAACTATGTAGATCTGATAATTAAGTCATAACGGTATAAGGGATACTACTCTTGCAACTAAACATGTCTCATATCTAGAGTTACCTCCCTTATCACAATCAAGGTTATATCAAAGTTCAAAGTTGTTTATTTCATACCATATTTTACATATATATAAATTGAAAATGGGCAGTCCATCAAAGGCACAGCCTATGAGTTGATGGACCCCCTAACATACAATACGAGACAGTGTACATGCCATAGGGGATGAGAGTTGCTATGATGCTGATGCTATGACATGTGGTACATAGCATATAGCATGTAGCTTATACTTTTGCACACGCACGCGCGCGCGTCCACACACACAAAAATTATATATGACAGCATTCAAGGGTATTACAAATTTTATGAGTAACTTATTGATTTTTGATAAGCTTTCACACATAAATGTGTTTCATCAGGTCTTGTGAGTGAAGCTTTTCGAAGATCAACAAAGTTAGTCATAAAATCAGATAACCATGATAGCGGTAAGGGAGGTAATTCTGATTAGGAGACAAATTTTAGTGCCATGAGTAGTCTCCCTTCCCACTTGATTATCAGAAAGGCAATTCGAGCAATTAGTCTAGTGACAAGCGTCTCAAATCTATTGTAATAGTCATGTTTGTCTGTGTCTGTCCAGGATAATACATCAAATCCAAAGGGGAGATGTTCATTAAACCTGGGTGGGATCAAAGTGCCTCAAAGATGAGCATGGGACACATTCTAGTACCATTTCTAGTACAGTTAGCCTTTAATCTTGTCTGCATTTCTTGACAACTAGTCAACTATACATAAAAGCTGTTGTATATTTTAAAACTAATTCAACCAGAATTTTTTGCAGTGATAGGCTAAGCCAGTTACAAATGATCCAGAATGAAGGAAATTTCAATTTCCCTTTCTCCAAGATCTAACAATACTCACCATTCTATTACTTCTGATAAAGCTAGCCTGGATAGCTGGGCCCTAGGACTATAGACTTAGTAAGCTTTACCGACTCCTGGAACCGGGTACTCAGCTCCCAACTGCTGAGTACCCATTTGCCATGAAGCTCATATTGTTTGCATAGCCACCAAACAAGAGATACCCATGGCTTACCTCCGTGGGGCTGGGAGGCTGGGTCCGTAATAGAATGGTGAGTATTGTTAGATCTCGGAGAAAGGGAAATTGAAATTTCCTTCATTCTCCTTCGATCAATTCTCACCATTCTATTACTTCTGATATACACCAGATTTAGTCAGTAACCTGGTGGGAAGGGGCAAGCCATCAATTGCTACTTTTGCCCCTTGGAGAAAGAGCTGGACTTAAACTTGATTAATGGAGACCTAAAAGGACCATCAAGTTAACGGAACCGAATCACATTCACATCACTTCCCCCCCCCCCCCCCCTCTCCTAAGAAAAGGGAGAGAACTCACGAACATGCATCTCACCTGAAAACACAAATATGCCAAGAGGGTTAACTGCTCTTTGCATATATTAGCCTGGGAATGAGCATGAATATATAAAATGAATGAACATGATATATAGACATATTACAAAAAACTCTCAATCTTGAATTACCTCATGATATTTGGATTCCAGACGTGGCACCTCCAACCATTCACTTGTCCGGCCATCAGTGACACAATCTGGTTGACATCCTCTCGCTTGACCATGTCTGCTTCTTAATTCTTTCTTACAAATGCCAAAAAAGGGATAAGAGAAGTGTGGTCGTATAACTATCATTTAAAAACAGCTAAAGCGAGTGGATTGGCGGAGTCTGACACATCCCTCATATCGTAATCCATGAAAGAGGACTCACAGTGCCATTGTGCAACAGCCATGATGTTCTCTAATGGAACACCATTGTAAAGGGCGGTCGAGGTGGCTATTCCTCTAACATTGTGTGCCCTTGCGCATTGCACCTGGTGCCCAGTCGCAATCTCATGGGTAGTCTGAATGCATTCAACTACCAAATGAGAATCCATGGATGCGGCACCATATGGCTTCTTATGGCAGATCCACAGATGTCTATCATTCAACAGTAACGAGTCTGTCCGTTTCTTGTACTTAGTCAAAGCACGGACTGGGCACCAGACACTGGCATCACGATCAAACCTAGTTAGTTTCGGTATAATGATCGGTTTGCCGGGATATCTCAAAGATTGATTCTTTGACATAAACTCTGCTGTTGGCAGTAGACGCAGACCCTCTCCGGAGACAATAAATCGGTCCCTCTCTGCTGAAAGTGCATGGATCTCACTGCGCCTTCTAGCTGAAGAATCTGCCAATAGAAAGACCGCCTTTAGAGTCAAATGCTTTAGACTAGCCGAACGCAATGGTTCGAAAGGGTGCTTGGCCAGTACATTAAGCACTAAAGATAGACTCCAGGCTGGAATGACTACCGGTTGTCTCGGTCGGTGATTGCTCATTCCCTTCACCATCACATTCAACTGGGCCACCTCTGGACTATCCCTGTTGGCTAGACAAGGGATAACTGATGCCAAAGATGACTTGTATCCAGCAATTGTGACAGGAGCTAGTCCTGAAAAGAACAGCTCACAGAGAGTCTGCTATTTGCTGAATAGTGGATTGAAAGGTATCAATACCCTTTCATTCACACCAGTCTGCAAATCTGTTAACCTTGTTGTTATATGACTTGAAGGTTGACCTCCTTCTCGCAGCTGCGATGAAATCGGCAGCTTGTCGAGAAAAGCCTTCCGACGTGGAACATTGTTTGATAACATCCACGCAGTCAATTTGAACATTTCGGGACGCTCATGTAGGAAGCGACCTTTGGCCTGGGAGATTATGTTCGGAATCTCGGGTAACTACACTGGATTTTCCACCAGCAGATCTAGAAGATCCGTGAACCACGCCCTGCTGGGCCAAAATGGCACTATTAGCAGGACCATGCACGGCTCCTCCCTGATCTTCACCAATATCTTCGGTAGAAGAATGGTGGATGGGTATGCGTAAGCATGCATCCCTCTCCAGCTTATCGCCAGAGCGTCTGTATCGACGGCATTTGGATCTGGAATCGGCGAGACATAAGTCATGATTTGAGCATTTTCCCTTGTGGCGAACAAGTCCACGTTGGGTTTGTCCCAATGCTCGAAGATCCTGTGTAGAACTGGAGGGTTGAGAGACCATTCTGTTGGCAGAATTCTCTGTCTGCGAGACAAAGCATCCGCCAGAATGTTCAATCACCCAGGAACGTGAGCTGCTTTCAAAACAACCAAGTAATTCCTGCACCATTGAATCAAGTGCCACACTTTGATACATAGTGTGGGTGACTTGGTCCCACCGTGGCGATTTATGTATGATACTACTGTCGAGTTGTCCGACCATATCAATATCGCCTTGCCCCTGACTTTTGTTAGAAACTTTTCCAATGCCAGTTCCACTGCCATCATTTCCAATAGATTGATATGCAGCTGGCTCTCCTGGAGAGTCCATGTGCCCGAGACCTGGTGTTCTCCCAGGCAGGCCCCCCATCTCTCAGTACACAGACAGCTGGGGATGGGGTAGGTGCAGCGAAACTCCTACTAGGAGATTCTGACGCTCTTTCCACCATACAAGATGTGACATTATTGGCTCCAAAACTGGCACCAGTTTTGACAGGGGTTCTGTTCTCTGTTTCCAGAGACATCAGATACAACTGGATAGGCCTTCGCATTAGAGCAGCGTACGGGATAACCTGCTCCATGGAGACCATCATGCCAAGCATCTGAAGGAACCGCCTCGCCTGAATGTGGTTTCCCACTCGAAAACTCTTGAGGATGGCTAACAGAGACACCACTCTGGGTTCTGACGGGTAAACCCTGCCCTCCTCGAGGTCGAATTGCATCCCCAAATAAACGAAATGTTGAGTGGGCGTCAACTCGGATTTCTCCTCGTTGACTATCCAGCCTAGATCTGAAAGTAACTTCAGAGTCAGAGCAGTATCCACGTTCAACCTGGCTGCCGAGTCTGCCTTGAGCAGCCAGTCGTCTATGTAGGTGTGTAGCGCCACGTTCTCTTTTCTGAGAAACGCTGTCACCACAAGGACCACTCTTGTGAAAACCCTCGGAGCTGTCGACAGGCCAAACGGGAGAACTGTAAACTCCCATACTTGATTCTGAAACGCAAATCTCAGAAACCTGTGCCAACTCCGATTCATAAGAATGTGGAAATATGCATCTTTCAGATCGATCGATGCACACCACATTCCTTTCCTCAATCCCGCCATTACCGACCTCGGCGTTTCCATCTGGAACCGAGGCGTATAGATAAACCAATTTAATGGCCTGAGATTGAGTATGGGTCTCCATCCCCCTGTGCTCTTGGGGACAAGGAACATGTTTGAATAGAAGCCTGGAGTGTTCCGGTTTGCTGGTTTTATTGCTCACTTCAGAAACAAACCTGACACTTCCTTTTGAACGGCTTCTAACTTGTCTGGCTCCCTTGGTACGGGTGTCCAGACAGGTGCCAAAGACAGATTTTGTGGTGGAAAGTCCCACCACTCCGGCATGTAACCCTGGGATAACCATCCCAGGACCAGACTGTCTGACGTCACACCTCGCCAAGCCTCGACGAAACGCATGAGCCTTCCACCCACCATAGACGCCTCGACGTCTAACGGGGTTGTCCGGCTTGCAGTCCGCCCCCCCCCCCCTTTCTTAACGAGAGAGAGAGTGAGAACCATTTCATTCTAGGCACGACGGGTATAACTGGCACCGCTGTTCCTGTCGCACAGGCGCGGTCCAGGCAGATATGAAGGGAGCTTTCGTACCCTTAGGTATGCTTCGGCCCCTTCTGTCCGCCCTTTGAGGCCTTACCCTTACCCTTCCCCTTGCCCTTCCCGCCCCTAGGGTGGTCAGGAGCAACATTGGGGAGGGTAGGCGCCTCTACAACCTTCCTGGGCTTCTTCGCCGGCGGCGGCTCCAAAAACCCAGCTAAAGCAGAAGTCGCAACAGGCCTGGCTTTAGCCTTGCCCTTATGCTTCTTCTGCTTCTTTGAAGGCTGTCCCGTTAGCGGTTTCCCCACAGCCCCTAGTGCGTGCGCTTGCCGCACTAGCTCTAGCTGTAGGTTTACCGCTAACCGATTCTGCGCGATACTGGCGGTATCCTCTAAGGTGGCCCGCGCTTGGCCACCGAAGATGCTAGGCCCTGTCAGGGGCGTCCCAAGAAGACGCTCCCTGACTGCCGTAGCCGGACGCATATGGTCAATGACCATTTGCCTCCTGGATTTCGTCACTCGCGCTTGCACCCTTGCCAATGCGTCCATCGACAGCACCAGGCCGTCGTTGACACATGAAAGCCCCACAGGTGGCACAGGGTGGCCTGCCACCGCTTCAGCCCACACCGACTGAAGGAGACGATAAGAATGGTTGACAGCGCTCATCGCTGCCCTCACACCCTCATCGCATAGGGACAGGACTTCTTCCTGGTGTACTTGAGACTTATCCACTAATGCCGGACCGGGGCCACCCGACCCGGCACTCTGGACTCCCAGTACCTATCGGTCATCCTCCGTGACCGACGGAACTACACCATACCTGTCGTATTCCCCCCGCGGAATATGACATCTTGCCCGCACCTCCCTGGAGGCCGCAGGGAGCTGACCCTTGGTCATCAGTTGTTTGCTATAAATAGCATCCAACAAATCTATGAACCGTGGATCCAGTCCCACTGACTGGATCCAGGCCGCGGGCAAAATCCCCATCCTAATCGACGCAACCGACGGACGGGGCGCATCTTCATCGGCCGTGGCCGAAACCACCGACGGGTCAACCCTGGCTAGCCACGCCAGAGCATCTGACCAATCTACCTCTGACGAAGACACCCCCGCAAACACGTCACCCGTTGACGTGCTCACAGGTCTGCCAGCCACGGCCTCCCGGCAAGGAGCCACGGCTGACACGCCAGGCACTCCGCTACCACACGGTTCCGCCGCCACCCCATGAAACACTCCGGTCCATGGGGTAGGTCCGCACGGAAAACCGTACGGACCCGTAGCAGTCGCGGAACCATAGCCGGACACGGGCGCCAACGGCACCCCACGTCCGGCTGCCGGACCAGGCGAGATAGGTGAGTACCACGCCTGGCCCGGCACACCCGTTCCCGTGACGGCTGGTGACAAACCAAGCCGCACGGAACCGGTGCACGGTAACGGATTGGCCTCAGCCACAGGCGGAGCCGCTGACCTGGCTTGCGCCAAACCAGACAAATGGAGGCCGGTTCCGTCCAGGACAGAATCAACCTCCATATTCTCCACCTGCGGCTTCACGGGCCGCAGCAACCTCTCCTCCTCGGCCTACTCGACTCCGAAGAGCCGTCACTAGACGAGTCAACCGTGCAGCCGTCCTGGCGGACGGCTCCCACACCTGATGGACCGGCCACCGCTACTGGACCACCCGGAGGTGGCCGCAGAGAAACAGAACCCGTCTGGCCGAAGCCAGACGGGACTGCCAGGGGGCCGTACGAGACGGCCCCCCTCGGTAACCAGTCCAGAATCCTGTCCGAGGACAGGATCCGTACCAGGCATGGGGAGAAACTGCCCCCATCCTTTGGTAGCAGGGACGACACCAGCGTGGGCAGAATGCTATGCAAAAAACCCTGCATAGCCGGACCAAACCACGCCGGCGGTGCCATCTCCGCCACCTCCAGCTGGGGACGTGGAGCACCCCCACCGGCCGAACCGGGCGCTCCACGATTTCCTCTCGGACCGCCTGACCCAGCCAAGTCCTTCTGGGCAAGGAACTTAACCATCATCTCAACGGACCACACTGCACAAACATCACACCTATGATCAATATTACACAGGGAACACTTAAAACAAGCATGGTCCTTGAACACGACACGGACAAACTTATGGCATTCATCACATGATGGCGGGGCTGGCTTGGCCTATAACATAAGCACAAACCTACAATAAACAAGCGGAACGAGACCCGGATGGAAGGCAGACAATTAATTTTCAAATAATTTTGACTCATAAATTAACCGTAACCTCCTCGCACCCCACCCCACCACGTTACAACAACGATCGCATTGATTATGACGACAAGAACGAGGCGGGCATTAAACACACCCATAATAGATCCTCCAGGATGTGTAACGGCTCCAGGAATCATATCGCATAGCATTCGGTGTATATTTACTAATCAATATAAATTATACTCCTGAAGAAAACAACAAAATGTATAACAAACTGCTGTATCACACGGTAAAACCGCAGACCACGCATTTACTCAAGAATTTTGAAACCACCGATCATTGCAAACCGATCGTGATCGCGCGTAAACTTGATCATTCTAAAGTTTCCGGTACCATTTTTAGTACGCAGCACCCAGAACAAGATGCGCGAATTAATGAAAAATTTTTCTTCACATAAACATCCGAGCGACCGGTTGTGACGTCACCCGCTCGGATCCTACGGAGAAACGATGTCAGCCGATATTCGTGTTAGAAATACTGTAGCAAACACCTATTTTCATATCTGCCGATCACTTGTTGGGGGTTAAAGAAGGCGATCGTCTGGCATATATCGTTGTTAGCACACGTCCCAGATTCTATGGGGTCAGAAATTGGAACATGCGACAACGAAATTTAGAGACCTAAGTCTTTTAACTATGGATAATAAAGAACGATACAACCTGGTTATCTTCGGCGGTATTCTCCATAGTCCTTAGTTAATCCTTTCACGAACACACAAACTATCACAGATTAAAGACTTAGATTTTCTTTCACAAAAAACCCACTAAAATCCTTAATGCAGAAAGCATGTATTGCTCTTGTTGCTATGCAAACAAGAATGAGCTCTATGGTAAACGGGTACTCGGCAGTTGGGAGCCGAGTACCCGGTTCCCAGGAGTCGGTAAAGCTTTCTAAGTCTATAATCCTAGAGCCGCTGTCAGGGCCAGCTGTATATCAGAAGTAACAGAATGGTGAGTATTGATCGAAGGAGAACAGCGTATTTAGAAGGTTAGAGCTTATGCCTATCAAAATAAGCATGCTCATTAAACTGTGATCTTAGCTTCAAAGAATTATTTAGATAGGGAGTGGGTTGCATTTCGCCATCGTTGATGCTCTTCCACACTCCCACCTTGGGGCAGAACCTAATGTAAACATTGCCTAGCAGTCCGCAATCATACAAGTAACTCACATACCAAAGTGTGTGTGTGTGTGTGTGTGTGTGTGTGTGCGTGCGTGCGTGCATGTGTGTGTGCACGTGTGTGCACGTGCGTGTGTGCGCGTGTGTGAGTGAGTGCGTGTGGTTTAAATATAACTGGGTGTGTTAAATGTTTTGAAAGGGTGTTGGTGCAATAATACGGCAACTGCAGCATATTGACATCACATTAGTTTTAGAATATTGGAAAGCTTACAGACAGGGGGAAATTCATAGTTGAACATTGAAAGACGATTGATAGATAGACTGGTAAATATAAATATGATTGGATTTATTGAAGATACATTATGATGATGTCTTAAACCTTTAACCCTCGAATTTGGTCAACAAAATCTAACTACTCACATAGACAATGTCCATTTGTAGGCCAAGAAGACAAATTTTTGAAAATTTACCACTGGGATGACTGGTTAGAATACCGAGCCAGTCATTAGACTGATAAATTTTCAAAAATAGTATTTTCTTTGTGAATGGACATTCCTAAGACCACTGCAGAAGCTGTTTTTGGGCGGCTTGGGTTTTTCAAAGTCTTAAACCTTTAACACTCATATCATCCAAAAATGGCATCTGCAGTGATCTTGGTCTGCAAATGGACATTTTCTGAGAAAAATTAAATTTTCTTGAACAAATGCTAGGGTTAAAGCTGTTGTGGATGTGACAGATACACCCCCCCCCCCCCCCCCCCCCCCCCTACTCCCCTACTCCCCCCCCCCCCCCCCCCCCCCACCTGCCAACACCAAGCAATAGCAGTATCACAGTTATAAGAGCATGGAAATCCATATAGTAACTGGAATGAGTTTCTGCAATACTGCCCAGCCCTAGGTTTAACCCTTTAACACTCATATCATCAAAAAACCGTAGAGAACGTCTGGAGAAATATCCATTTCTGGAATGACTGGCTCGATAGCTGATAATTTTCACAAATAGTCTACTCTTGGTCTGCAAATGGATATTCTTGAGGTTTAAAGGGTTTAAGCTTAATGGTCAAGAATGATAAAGAAAATTTAAATTGCTTAGTAAATGTCCATCTTTAGGCCAAGATACGATGATTTCTGAAATGTAATGACTGGAATAGTTGGCTCTCTTATATGACCAGCTATTTCAGTGGTAACTAATGAAAAATAGTCTTCTCTAATACTCTTGGCCTAAAAATGTACATTCCTTAAGTATGAAAGGTAAGTTTAGATGGGTTACCTATTAAAGTGTTAAATATCCTGGTTAACTTCTGTCCATGGGAAGGAAATGTTAATGTACACTGTATGTTTACCTGTTTAGTAAATACCAGTTCTCCATCTTTTGTTTGATTGCATTTGCTGGAGTGTAATTATGTATCTCAATCAGCCGGGGCATATAATACTTGACCATCTCAGCGGCTAACACTGAAAGCACAAATAACAATAACAAAACACTGTAATAAAATAGTTACGGCTAGAAATTCAGAGCTGCCAACCCACAGTTCAAGCAATCAGCAGTTTCAGGTGAAAAAACAAAATTTTCAGTAGTGATTAAAACAAGAGCCATCAGAAGACGGCATATCCTCGCGGATCCAAACATTTCAGATAAACATACATCAAGAGTGGATATACATGTAACGTTAATTGTAAAGGACATTATTTTAGAAAAACTAATCAATGAAAAATTAAATCATGACACTACATCTTGCCTTAAAGAAAGATAGATTTGTACAGGTTCAATTCCGTTCAACTATACACCTGTGCAAAAGTTAAGCACCACCCTATTTTTACGCACATGCGAGGGTATATTCATGTGCTATGAAGAAAGCAATAGCATAAACATTTATGTACCCATCCATCCTAGTGCAAGAGGTAATAATGCAACTAGAGGAATGCTGATTATGATGGTGGGGAAACACTGTATGTTTTTGTTTGAACTTGAAAACGAGGCCTGAATATGGTTACGTTGACACAACTGACAACTATTGCCCTACAGTTGACACACGTGGCTAGATTGTCATTAATGGTGTCTGAAAACGAAGTTTAACATCTGTGCACGAGTTTGAGACTGTCATTATTAATACCGGGTATATCCACCTTGTGCCTGGATGACAGCCTGGACACGACGTCTCATGCTGGTCACCAACCGACTGATACGCCATTGTGGTATTCGTTGCCATTCAAGATGGAGTGCGTCTGTTAATTCCTGTAGGTTCTGCACAGGAGGATCCCTCCTTCTCACCATGTTTCCCAGAATGTCCCAGATATGCTCAGTAGGGTTCATATCAGGGCTCCTTGCTGGCCATGGTAGGGTTTCGATGGCATTCTGGCGGAGGTATTCATGCACAGCTCTAGCACGATGTGGTCGGGCGTTGTCATCCATGAATATAGGGTGGGTTCCAGGTGCATGATTTACAAAATGAGGGACCACAACTCTATCCAGTATGGAATCTTGATATCTTTGTCCATTTAGTGTTCCAGGTACAGTCAACAGATCCAGCTTACAATCAAATGAGATGCACCCCCATATCATAACGGAACCTCCACCAAATGGAACTTCTTCCATGATGTTACGTTGGTCGTACGCCGTGCGTCTGGACCTCCATACACAAGTTCGACCATCTGTGGCATGAAGCAGGAACCGACTTTCATCGGACCAGTGTACCCGTCTCCAGGATCTCATGTTCCAGTGTCTTCTTTCGTTGCACCACCTCAGACGCTCCTCTTTGTGGTGTGCAGTGAGGAGAGGACGTCTGACAGGTCTCCTAGCTTTCATGCCAGCAGCATACAGTCTCCTTTTGACGGTAGACATTGACACTCTATTGCGCGTTTCCCATTGCTGGCTGAGCACTCTGCTGTTGGTGAATGGAGATCTCCTAACAAGGCGTACTAGGGCTCGATCATCACGGGCAGTAGTCTTCTTCGGTCTTCCAGATCTAGGCCTGTCCTTCACCTCGTTAGTTTGCCCATGTTTTGCAATCAAACGACTGATTACAGTATGGTTAATGTTCAGCTGTCTGCCAATCTCTCTGCATGACATACCAGTGGTATGCATGCCTATGATTTGCCATTTCACACGATCACTTAACCTTCGTCTTGCCATAGCGGTTCACAATCAAGAGCTAATTCTCTCTGTACAAATAAACCACGGTCATGAACACAAAATTCCTAATCTTGTCGCCTAAATCTGTATGTAATGTTCTACACCTCAAACTGGACTTTTACATAACTGAACACGTGTGCTGTTTCCCGCCACGCACGGACATCAAGCGGCGTGAAGTCATGCATGCATGTGCATTTCGTACTTGGAATTATGTCAGCTAACGCGGGGACAAAAAGTATGGCAGCCTAGTTGTACCATCATGTTTCTACGTTCTATTGTTTTTGCTGGTGCTTAACTTTTGCACAGGTGTATATTATGCCAGGACAAGAGAATTTTGGTGAATTTTAAGTTAATTAAGGGAGGTAACTCAGGAAAATATGGATAAATTTCTTCAAAATGGAATCATAGCACTGATTCTTCAAGTAATATCTTCAGTGACAAGGGAATTGAGAGCATAGGTTCAAAATTCTTCGAGATCTGGCACGAACAAGAAATGATTTTGATGAAGTTTAATATTTAGGCGGTCTAATTAATAATTTCACTCCCGCGATGATGGATATTATAAGGTATATTAAGCTTTAAAGGCGTAAAAACTGACTGTATCAGGGTGTGAAAATATGTTCTGTTTTCGTGCTATTTTTTATCATTTAAATTTTTTGTTTCAAGTCCATAAAACTGATATTTGGTTAAAACCGATATGAAAAGTCATATCGAAACCGATATGGCTGTAAGCCAAACCGCGCAGCCCTACATGTATTTCTGTTCTTTGTTTTGGAAAGATTTGGACTTATTTATAAGCTGTACTGTAGTTATCCTTGCCCTGTAAGAAGAAGATGGTATTGCGATTGGCTCTATGCCTCTGTCTGTGTGTATATACACGCGTGCGTGCGTGAGAGTGAACATTATATTCATAGAAACAAGAAGGCACCAGGTTTTCTGAGAAAACTATTTTCGAAAATCTACCAATGGAATGATTTGCTCGGTTTTCAAACCAGTCATTTCAGTGGCCAATTAAAAAAAAATAGTCTTATCAATGGACATTCCTCAAGACCACTTTGGATACACTTTAAAAATATTTTAGAAAATTTGCCTGACTCGGTTTTTGATCCATGCAGTCATTCTGGTGGCAAAGTTTCAAATATAGGAGCCGGTAAAGCTTTCTAAATCTAGATTCCTAGATTCAAAGAGTAATATAATGGTAAGTATTGATCGAAGGAGAAATAGTCTTCTCATGGCCCGCAAATGGACATTCCTCAAGACCACTGGATAAATTTGTCATAAGCGTACTACCATTGAATCCTGAATATGTCTACCGAATCCTTGAATACCGTCCGAAAATAATTACAAAAGAGATCTGATGAAAATGTGATGGAAGGTTCATCAAGCCAGTCCACAAATATGCCTGTCTGAGAGAAATATGTATATTTGCCTATGTCCGCCCGTAGATTTGGCCACCTCCGGCCAAAGCATGGCCTTTTCTGCCTGGGCGGAAATGGCCGGGCGGAGATCAACAGACACCCTAGATCTATATTAATTCCAAATGATTTAACTTTTGTAAGCAGTCCTCTGTGGGGGACCGCATCAAACGCTTTCATGAAGTCAAGGTAGATAAAAAATACTAGATTGTATTAATCTTGTATCCCTAGGCGTGATGTCATTAAGATTTTGCCTAATATTAGTACAGATACATATCCTTGGTCTAGTGCCTCTGTCCATTCATCTATCAGTTTCAGCAGCTGGAGTGTTGTTGCACACTTGTCTATAAAACTGTAATGCTTGTTGCTAAAAAGTTGATTTAACATATTCTCTTATGTTTAATTAATTGTTCTCGTATAATTTTCTCCAGTAGCTTACATGCTATACTAGTTAGGTTTACTGGCCAATATTTTGATGGCAACTTTTTGCTTCCTTTCATGAAGATGGCTGTTATATTTGCTTCTTTCCCCACTATTACTGAAGACATTTTGTGTACTCATGTTTACTATAGTAACCAGTTTTCGCAAGGGCTAAGTCTACGGATATAGCAGAAACGTGGACCACTAAGTGAACAACAGTGCATATGTTTACTTTTACCTCCATCAGAAAAGTCTCGCGAAATATTGCGCTTAGGTCGTGAAAGTGGAATCTGGTCGACCCATGCGTATAAATCTTCCATTTCGGAATCGTCTAGTTCCTCCATGGTCGACAGCTTGGCTATTTCGCATTCGTCTGTGTTTAACGCCAGTTTGCCGCCAGAGTAGACAATAACATTTATTCAAACAAAACCGAAGTGGATATGTGCGATAACATAAAATATAGCACGAAAATAGATATCTTTTCCAGTTTGTTTACTGTCGCCAGGGTAAAATTACCCAGAATGCACGGCGGAAGCGAGAGGGTAATAGGAAACACGGATTCTGTGGAGCTTCCAGATCCCGGATGGACCAAGGTGCATGAAAATGTACCGGAAGAGATTAGCCTGAATTATGACATTCTTCAGGAAATCGAGGAAATATCTCGGGAATGGGTCTACACACTACATGTCAATCGTTGGCGCATCCTGCACTTAGAGGTGTGATGGCGTTGCCAACCCATCATTAAAAAACAAAAACAAACTGAGTCTCATGTACCTGTTGTGCCAAAATAATATAACTGAACTTTTATGGACACTCATGTCATGTTCCTGATTTGCGACATGATCGAGTTATATAAAATTCTTAGCAATAAATATGACCAAGTTACTGCAGACCTTAATGAGCGACAAGACACAAATAGCATAACTCGAGGCCACAGCCTAAAAATTAAGAAAATAAGACCAAGACTCAATATACGAAAGTTTTCTTTCCCGTTGCGCTGTACTGATCAATGGAATAAACTACCAGAATCCGTTATCAGCGGCCCCTCAGTGAATTCTTTCAAAGCTAGACTAGACAAGCTATGGGAAAGTCATCCGTTGCGCTATAACTACGATTGTGAACCCATCTGTAATATTTATACTCCAGAATCATTATAACATAGCCAATGTATAATTGTTAATAACAACTTAATAACATTAAAATGAACCATAAATATATGCAGCCCATTCCTGACTTTAGAGGCTTGTTGACGCCTGCAGTCAGTAGAGGATTCGTGTAAGTTCGTGTACGTGTATAAATTCAGCTTCCATATGAACTTTCATTTATCGGTAAAGAAAGGAACTGACATTACTGTTTTGTATCCAGCTCTATTAAATAGGATTTTGCTAATGCCTCAGTGTTGTTTGCGACTTGCGGATTTTATCTACATATTTTAAGTACGGAATATTAGCGACTAATAGTAGGGTGTTCATCTCTGAGACTTTAATCAGTTGGATACAACAAATACCGGAACGGATCTTCAATATCGCGTGTGATTGTTCGATTCATGACCAACACTGTTCTGGTGACGACGAGCTTACTGTCGGTTCCTCACATGAGGGAATCGCCAATACAAGAAGAAGAAAAAATCGACAAACTCTCTATAACGTACTTAGGTAATTTACTTAGGTGACATTCTGAGGGCAGGGTGTTAAACCTCTATGCTCAGCTCCCCTTCGGTCATTACAATTTCTGTGTTTTCAGTTCCAGTAAGTGATGGCAAGATTTTCAATTTTCAAAATAAAACAGCTAGAGGAACTGGTGCTAAATACTCTAGGCATGTTTGGTGGATGATGCTGCAGTCATAAACAGCAACATCGTCGACCAAAATTGTTGAATATTGTAAGCTGGTTTCTCTGCTTTAGACAGAGTAGAAGATGGAATATTGCCATCAGAGCGGTAGGTGTTAACAAATTTGGGGATAGCTGTACCACGCTCAAAAGCATGAAATGAGCCTGTGTCATTGTTGAGGACACCCCACCCACCCCACCCCCGTATCGCCTCCCACCCCACTCCTAATATACTATATTAAAACTCCTGTATCTACAGTAAATATCCTAGATGGAAGATAATTACAAAACATTATGAAGATCGTTTATATGTAGAACACTCTAGGACAATCATGACGATATGGTAGAAAAATATATGTTGTATAGTACAGTAAAAGCTGTCTTTACGCATATGTGCTTGTTAAGTATGACGTCACCGCGCGTGATTGGCAACCTGGAAGTGTGTACTTTGCTTTATTACATCATAAGTGCATGTTTATGACGTCATCATTTGTTGTTAAACAAAAAACATTGTCTTGTGTATGTAACAATCGAGCTGGTCCTGGAAATACGTCATCACTTAACAAGCCTATAAAGGCGTAATATTGTATTATGGATGTTTGTATGGACTGTCACCTTATCTATTGTAATGTCTTGTTTTATGTGTAGGGGTCCATCGATTCATAGGCTCTGCCTTTGATGGACTGCCCAGCTGTGATGTATGTATACTATATATTAAGCATGAAATAAATAATTTGGAATCTTGAATCTTAAATGGACATTCATTGGTGGAATTCGGGTTCGTTGTTGCAGTACTCCGACTGGAAGTATCACATGGTTGCTTTGCCTATCTACACATGCTCACACTTTTATTCACACTGGAACTGGCCTGAGTTCAGGAGTGCAAATGTTCAGCGAACGTTCACCAATTTATGTTCGCTGTTCGTGGCGAACTATATTCACCTTCTTGAACAAGTTGTCAAGCATAGCTTTGATAAGCATTCCTTTACATCACGTAATAATTATGAGAGTTAACATTCTGATGTCATATTTATTACGTCATAATGAATATCAGGGTCTCAGAAACAATCCACAAGCATAGGGAGGAGGGGGCTTAAAGTCACAGGGGAAAAAGTCACAAGCCTATACCTCTGTAACTATAAGGAAATACATGCTGTGACGTCGCTAATTTGTGTGTACATATGGTCCAAATGTAGAATTTGCAAAACAGATCTGGTCAGTCTGTTAACACGCGGTATGTATGAAATTGCTCTTTTTAGCACTCATAAAACGGGAATTCGTATTTTGCAAAAACATTTAATTTGATACTTTATTCTGTGGCATTTAGACTTATTTATTGATTGACACATGCCTTAAAGAATCGAAAAAGGGTTGAAATAGTTAAATCTGTACAAACCACATGGCATTCCGGGAATTTCCACATCTAATGACATTCACCCACTTGGAGCTAAATGTCACAACAGTGACTTTTTACCCCAGCACTGTGACATTAAGTCCCATATTATATCACATACATGTATGTATTACAAACAGAACATATATGTTCCTAATGTATTATAATTTTATATTTTAGAGAATAATGAGGCAGTACAAGAGGAAGAGTGATCGTGGTACTTTTGCCAGACAGTCTATGCAAGATGGAGTTCAGACTGTTCAGGCAGTGATCGGCGGCATGAGTCTGAGAAAAGCTGCTTCAATGTATGATGTGAATTATAAAACGCTTTCTAGATATGTTGAACTGTACAATAACAAGGGTTCAATTGACAGTGGTAGTTTCGGATATGTTAAGCCAAGACAAGTGTTCACTAAAATATTAGAAATTGCATTGGTTGACTATGTTAAACATGCAGCGAGAATTTACCATGGTATTACGATAACCGAAATGCGTACACTTGCATATTCCTTAGCAACATGTCGAATATCCCAGACAGCTGGCATACAAATCGGATAGCCGGTCCTGACTGGGCTAGTGCTTTCATCAAAAGACACACAGAAATAAGTATTCGCACACCAGAAGGTACATCTATCCAACGCATGGCCAACTTCTATCAGCATAATGTTGGTATGTTTTTTGACAATTTACAAGAGGTGATGATGAGAGGATTTGGTCCTGAATCGATCTGGAACCTTGACGAAACCGGTGTTACTACAGTCCAAAGACCATTAAAAGTGTTGGCCAAAAAAGGTGTAAAACAAGTGGTCTCAACAGTGTCCCAAGAGAGGGGTAGTTTGGTAACTGTGTACTGCGCTATTAATGCAGTGGGAAACCATATACCTCCCTACTTTATTTTCCCCAGAGTTAATACACATGATCATTGGCATCTGACAGCTCCAACATGTAGTGCTGTAGCAGGCCATCCAAAAGCCACTGGTTGGGTGACAAACGACAACTTTGCTGACTATTTGAATGATTTTATGAAGCATATCAAGCCCCCTGCTGAACACCCTATCTTGTTATTATTAGATAATCACAACACACATGTGAGTCTCAAGACCATCAATTTTGCCAAGGAAAACAACATAACCTGGCTCTCATTTCCACCACACTGTTCACATGAGCTTCAGCCATAAGGTATATTTGTGTTTGGCCCCCTTTAAAGCGTATGTAAATCAAGCATGTGGCAACTGGATGGGGGCTGCAGGAAACGCTGGAAAATCAATGTCTATTCATACAATACCATCAGTCGTTAGTTACGGTTTTCCAAAAGCATTTACTCCAACTAATATAATGTCTGGATTTCGGGCTACAGGAATTTATCCCTTTGATAGAAATATCTTTCCTCCAGAGAAGTTCTGCCTTCAGTCACGAGTGATAGGCCATTACCACAACCATAAACTGCCACTACCAGTAGACATAATTAAGAAGAGGAAACTGGAGCATCAACTGCACCTTTTGGTAATTTACCTCTTCTACCACCGGAGAGATCTGAACCTCCTGAAACTCAGCCATCGGTATCGTATGTGACTCCCATAGATATCAGACCATTTAGGAGAATTGCCCCAAGAAAAGAAACAACTTCAGGACGTAAAAAAGGAAAAAGCCAGATATATACAGACACTCCTGTCAAAAATGTCATCGAAGCAGAGAGATTGGCTAATCGCAATAAAAGTGACAAAAGAAATACTGTTCAAGAGCCCTCTAACAAAGCCATGGAAGAACACACTGATATAGAGGGTAATTTGCCACTTTCTAGATTTACCAAAAGTAAGGCAAAGCAACCCTCTAAGGGACAGAACGTATCAGATGAAAGTAGTAAATCTAGTGAAAATAGTGCAATTCTGAAATTGTGTGATGATTCAACTGACTTTTCAGAGTCTGATAATCAGCATAAGAACAGTATGTCGCATAGTCCTACTCATGCCATATAAAATCTCAAACCTGGTAACTATGTACTTGTAGAATTCTCTGGAAAACGGGCTAACAGATATTATGTAGGAAAGGTTCAAACAACTGATGAAGTGATGCAGGAAGTTGGGACATTGTTTGTGAGGCGAGTCAAAGGATCCAGACCAGAACACTTTGTTTTCAGTTTTCCGGCAAAAGAAGACACGTTCGTGCATGATTTCGAGGACATTATGCATATACTACCGAGCCTGTGAAGGGTACTACAAGACATACTGAGAGCCAGTTTACTTTTTGTACAGACTGAATACTTATGTATTAGAGTAACATAATTTGAATGACGATGTATGAATCGTCACTACCAGCCTACTGACTACGCTTAATAAAGTAATTTTGTGTGAGAACGCTTGGAGGCAAATTATAGTAGTTCTTGAAGGCAGGAAGCCGCGATGGCCATCCATCTTAAAGAACCACCATTATTTACATCCAGAAAAGCAGATGCAACTTAAAGTTAAATAACTTGTCTTACATTGAACGTGTTGGCCCTATGCTTAAGTGGGTTTTGTTAAAAAATTTGCAGTCTCTGTTCAATAGAAATTAGAAACTTATTTGCCATCATGTTCTCAATACTAAGTAGGCCTCCCATTCCTCCAGTGTATCCTCAATTATTTGATGTGAGCACATCAGCTTATAAGCGGTAATGAGATTTCTGAATAGGGCAAATGACTTTCTTAAATATTTGTGACATGTAAAACGATCTACTAGTAGTTTGGGTAAATAGTAGCACTTTAGTAGATACTGTGACATTTTACCCCATCACTGTGACATATAACCGCGGTTCGGGGTAAAATGTCACATCACTGGTTGGCATAGAAAACTTCATTTATTTACAATTTCCATTTAATATTTCTTGCAGCTCTAACTATGTAAAATAGCTAACGTTTAATGTTATTAATTGCCTTAGAAAAGGGCTCCCATCATAAGTGTAAAAAGAATTATGAATAAATATTCTGATTTTGTGACATTAAGCCCCCTCCTTCCGTACACATATTTGATGAAGACTAATATAATACTACGATCGCTAAGAATGTATTGGTATGCATTATTTATGGTTAAATTGACAATCAACGTGTCTCAAATGATGATGCTGAATATTTTTGCGCCATCTTGGTTTTCATGGCAAATCATGGCGAGTCACCTATGAAGTTGTTCACCTCCTACAAAACGTTCGCCGCGAACGTTTGACGACATAAACGAAATCACAGATTTCTTTTTTCATGAGAGAGTAGTTATACTTAGCTCCCTAACACCCCATGATATTTCCTAAATATCGACCTAGACTCAATAACCCCATATTAAAAAGGAAAGGTGCCCTTACTGGGCAGGGAGTCAGCTGTCACTCTGCCGGATGCCGGCCCCATCCTCACACATGCACATACTGACACTGTGCCTCAGCTTGTACTATTGGCCAACACATGCAACTAACCAGCCTGAAGACCGAGTCTCTGTGGGGCAGAGTGGCCGAATCCATGTTAGGGAGGTAAGTATAACTACTCTCTCGTGAAAAAAGAAATCTGTGATTTCGTTTATTTCACTTCAAGAGATATACTTACCTCCATAACACTCGATGATATTGCCAGAATTCGTCAGTGAATTCGGTGGGAGGGAGTCGAGGTCCGAAGACCAGCTCATCCCTTGCACATTTTTGTATATGAAGCACCAATATCTGAAATTGTGTCAAACACAATCAGGAAAAGACTTGAACATTGGATAAAACCACCGATGGTTGAGAGTAATGACCATATGTCAAATGCGCTCCCCCTCCTTTTGGGAAAGGAGAAGTTATGACTTCTATGTCCTATGCGCTCTCTACGTACTGGTGCAAAGTACTATAGAACGTGAGACAAAAGGCTTCATTTTCGTATACTCTCAGTAAATGAACCACAAAATAAACACATACCATCACCATTTCCGTTAAAACGTGACAATAATATTATGTAACAATAAGATGCAAGCCTGGCTGTAAGTATATAAGCTGCGTCCATCCAGTTCCACTTGGTGAAGAAACAGTGATACACGTTTATGTGGTTGTTACCATAATTAAAATGTGCTGTCTGAAGACAGTGAGTGCAACTTATCTACACTATGTACACCTGCTCATCTTTTTCAAATCGATAAGGCAAGAGAATTAGTGGTGTCACGGAGGTAATGGTCGGTAAAACGTGACTCACAGTCACTGGGCTACCGACATAATGCCATCCACCAGTACCCCATTTGCACCAGGGGGATGGATGCCACTTCGCCACGGCCTTGGCTAAGTCAACTGGTTTACCAGTGGCAGATTTGTGGCAAAACTGGATACATTCCACAATCCACCTAGATATTTTGAAGCCCTGCCATGGGGTTCAATATATGACAACTATAGCGAAGATGGGTCTGTCCGCCATTCTTGTGTACGTTGTTTGTACCTATTTAATGCGTGGACTGGACAACAAGCATTTGAATTAGGACCAAACCTAGTCAAGGCTGGTAAAATAATTGGTTGAGCTGGATATTTCAATGACTTGTTTTTAGCCATGAAATTAATCCTAGGTAGAGGCCAAAGGCCTTCCCCTGCAACCACATAATGGTCTGCCTCGGTGTGAATTTCTCTTCTCTATTTTGCAGAGGGTGCAGAAATCAAAAATACAGTTTTAAGTGTCAACATTTTTATTGAAATGGAATTTAGTGGTTCAAAGGGTTTATCAGCTAGAACTTGAAGCACTAGAGATAAACTCCAAGATGGAATCACTTACGGATTTCTCAGTCTTATATTACCCATATCCTTTATTAAAGTTTTCAATGACATACTTCGTCACTTCCCCTATCAGCCAAGCAAGGGATAACTGACATTAAAGCTGACGTGTAGCTAGCAATAAAGTTAGGCTTGATGCTATAGTCATCATACAGGTGACAGAGGAAATCGGCTACTACCTGAATAGATGCATCCATTGGATTAGCATCTCTCTTTGAGCACCATTTTGCAAATCTATTGATTTTATAGTTATTTGCTCTGGAGGTTGACCCCCTTCTGGCTTTTTCCATAAACATGGTTGCTTGCTCAGAAAAGCCCTCCTTAATTGCGGATTCCTTGACAACATCGACGCAGTCAATTGGAACATTGATGGGTTGTTGTGAAGGGACTTGTCCTGGAAAATTATATTGGCCATCAGAGGCAGAGGAACCGGATTGCAGGCCAGAATGTCCAGCAGATCTGTATACCATGATCGGCGTGGCTAATTTGTGGCAATCAGAAGCAGTTGGCACTCCTCCTGCCTGATTTTCTGAAGACCTTTTGGAGTCAGGGTTGCTGGTGGGAATGCATATACATACATTTCCTGCCACTGATAGCTAGCGATAGCACTCAGACTTGGAATCGGAGAGACGTATGTCGTCATCATCACATTCTTCCTCATTGCGAATAAATCTATGTTGTGTTTCCCCCAGTGGTCGAACAGACGATCAGCCACACATTGATTTAGTTGCCATTCCGTGGGCAAAAAACCTCATCCTTCGGGTCAATGAGTCTGCTAGCAGATTTGGCATCCTCGGAATGTGAACTGTTTTCAGGTGATCATATGATCTAGGCACCGGGAAAGCAGTTTCCAAGTCATCATACAGAGACTGGGAGACTTCGGTTTATGTAAGTCACTGTTGAGTTGTCTGATCGAACTAGAACTATCTTGCCACGAACTTTCTCCAAGAAATATTCCAGGCCTAGAACTACTGCTCGTAATTCCAGTAGATCGATATGTTCTTGTGATTGATCCAGATTCCAAAGCCCTGATACTGTGTGTTATTTTTCAGGTAAGCTCCACATCACTCCATTGATGAGTCCGTATATATCGTTACTTGAGGGTAGGGAGGGGTGAGCATCACCCCCGCCTGGAGATTTTCTCTCTTCATCCACCATTTAAGGTGGTGAATAAGAGGTCCCAACACTGACATCTCTGAGTCCCGTGATCCTGTCCTCTGGGTCCACTGAGTCATGAGAAATAACTGGATAGGCCGCCTGTGGAATGACTGGTTCCAGAGAAACCATCAACCCCAACATTCTCAGGTAAACCCATGCCAGTACATGTTGCACACTGACTGTATCACTGAGATGAGTATTTCTACTCTCTCCTGATCTCTCTGTAGATCGAAGAACATACCCAGGTAAACAAACTCTGGGATGGAGTCAGCTCTGATTTTTGAAAGCTGATTATCCAGCCTAAGTCTGTGAGAGTTTTCAAAACTATCTCCAGATTTGCTGATATACTTTCCTGATCGTGTGCTTTTAATAGCCAGTCATCTATGTAAGTGTGGACACATGCTTTTTGTGGAGGTATGCTGCTATTGCAAGAACCACCATGGTGAAAACCCGAGGAGCTGTTGAAATTCCAAAACCTTGATTTCTCACTGTCGGCCCTGGAATGAGAAATCTCAGGTACCAACGAAAACTCCTCGCAATTTGGAATGTAGAAATAAGCATCCTTCAGATCTATTGATGCTGTCCACATGCCTTTCCCCAACCCTGCCAACACCGTTTTGACCATTTCCATCTTGAAACTCGGTGTGTCTATAAACTTGTTCAATGGCTTGAGTTTGAGAATTGGTCTCCACCCTCCAGTGTTCTTTGTTACTAGTAACATGGTTGAATAGAGCCAGGGCAATTTTGTGCTGGTCGAATTGCTTCTTTTTGTATTTCTTCCTCTATACACAACCATTGATCTGGATCTCTTGGAATTTGAGTCCAGATCGGGATCAGAGACAGGTGTGATGTTGGGCCTATTGCCCATTCGGCCTGGTACCCAGCTGAAAGCCACAACAAGACTAAGAGGTCCTGAATTAACTGCTCCCATCCTTGCTTGTGGAGGGTCAATCGACATCACACGGGTCCACATAGGAAGAGAGGTGGACATAAGCGGTGCAAGAGTGGGACTGTCTCTGGCTTTACAAACACTAGAGTGGTCCCTGTGGTAACCGGCCCATCAGGCATGATTACCACGACCAGATCCTCATGTGCCATGGCCAGCGCCACGCCACACCCACACCATGCGCAGCTCGGTGCGTGGCTGCCTGGATGGCTGGGCTTGAAGAGCCTGCGACCCCTCCCCCCCCCCCTCCTGACTTGACCAGTGCCAATGCAGGGCCTGCTGTGGACGGTATGCAGGGGGCGCTGCATGAACGCGCTCCCTACGGAGCACTTCAAATTGCTCACGTAGTACCCTCTGATTATTGCCTAGGATGACTGTCTCCTGGAGGCATCTACATCATCCCTCACCCCCAAAAAGACAAGGACCTGACATAGGCATCCGCACCAACCTATTGTACAAGTCCTGAGACGGGCACAAATTGTCTAGTACAAAAGCCTGGATGGCTCTCTGAACAGAGACAAGGCTTGCCTGACGCGAAGCAGATGCTGGTACTACACCCCAGGGTGACATGCGAGAGCACCGCTATGGATGTTTTAGAGCTATCCTCTCCTTTGCATAATGCAGTGTTTGCTGAGCGCAGAGTGCTCGATCACAGCACTCCTGTGTCAGAATGGGAGCCTGTCCACGTGTCTTCGCCAAGCACTGCACGATCATCCGCGCTTGGCTTTGGTACTATGCCATACTTCTGGTATTTACCAGCAATGATACGACATCTCCTAGCCCACTCGGGGGGGGGGGGGGGGGGGGGGGCGTGCCCCTTGGTTTAATATACGTCTCTGCCGCCGTGAACATATCTACGATATGATCTGCTAATGGCAGAGATGGCATAGCGGTAGCTTTCGGCTTTCCAGTCAACCACGGGCATTGATCCTGCTGGCTAACTGACTAATCCACGTTGAGCTCTGGCCTGACATTTACCAGCCATTTGCACACGTCCGACCAGTCCTCCTCCGTGGCCACCTGTGAGTGCTCGACCGGACTCGGGCCTTCGTCATCTGCTACAGCACTCGCAGGTGTAAACATGGTCGCCATGGAAGCGTGTGGGGTGTAATTCACTACACCATGGCCCGGACCAGCCACTGTCATACCCTCGGCAAGCCAAGGTATGCGATACAGGCGGTCACCCGCTTCAACCCTGGCCACCCATTGAGCCGTGAAGCACATTCATCCATTTCCATGTCCACGGCATCAACGTGTCAACCCAGCAAAAAATCTTCTTCATCCTGGCAGCCTCTGGGTCTGCAAAGAGTGCTAACCCGGGCTGGCCAGGGAAGGAACTGTAAGAGGAAGCAGTACCACGGGAGTGTGGATCACGGTCCATCACTCCTGCTCCAAGATCTACCGATGAGGTAAGCCTCCAGCCGGGATCATTTAGGGCCGCTACTGGATCTATCGGCAAGGCGGCCTTCTGAGATCTACTGGAGCCACCACTGATTCTCGAACATTTTCGGGCCATGGACCACGACAGACACCAGAATAAGCCATGGAGATTTTCTGCTCAGGGACAGAGGAAGAAGACAATAAAGCACCTGGCCCAGGGAGCATGCCACGAAGCAACTCTGGAACCAGATCATTTGTCTTTTTCATCCCCCCCCCTCATTTCCAACCTGAAAGTCTCCATTTTCGAAGAA
>JAVVLW010001668.1:0-15000 GCA_034401795.1 Chaetoderma sp. LZ-2023a
ACAGTTTTCTGGAAATTGATAGTCAGGGCGTTCGGGGGTCATCCTCCCCTGGAAAGTCTTGGAATCTAGATGCTCACAGATGGCATTTCCCGCACTCCTGGAGGAAAATATGGACCTTTGTGTGCTTGTCAAATTATTCCATGTTTGTATCAAAAATGTTAATACTTTTTACGTCTTATAATGTATATTGAAGATGCAATGATTGTAATGAGGAGAGATAGTGAGATCGGCCGACTCCAGTATCTATGAAGTAAAAGAATACGCATATTTAACATACTTTCTACTCATACTGTCATGTATAGACCTATAAACGATGTTCCTTTGAACACATAATAACACAAAACCTTTTTACACTATATGTACCTATTTTGTAAAGTAATTTTCGCTGTGAACCACAGTCACAACATCGAAGTAGTTTCAAATTATTCAACCAGTCTACATAATGAAATAAAAAGTCTGGAACTTAATGATTGAAAAAACTAATATTGTGATTTAGAAGACCGTCACATGTAGGTGATTCATAGGCTTTGGCCGCGATACCGTAAGTTGACATGCTGCTTGGTGATGGATTCCATGGAAATTTATTTCAAAATAATCGAAAGAACAATTCTTATAACTCAATGAGTTTCTCAACGCCCTTTAGCAGTCAAAAGATTAGGTTTTGGCTGTTTGGACTTAAAGGGAAATTCCAGTGAAAATCGGGAATAAATCAACTAAAAATATACTATAATCCGAAATAGTTCCCGCAAAAAAATATAAAATACACTGTTCCATTGCCGAGAAATAATAAAATGAATATGCCCAAAACGCTCGAAAACGTGACTCCTGGGCGCATCCATTTTCTCGCAACGAGAGCGAGAAACCGCGAGATTATGACGTCAACGACACACCAGCAAACATCGCCAGCGCTTTTAGATTTACCTGTTTACTTCGCGTTATGAAGGCCGAATATTAATTAAATCAGAATATTTCCTTATTGAATGGCCAGTTGCAGGCCAAGCGAAGACTATTTTTGAAAATTTACCACTGGAATTGCTGGTTCGGTTACTGAGACAGTCGTTTTAGTTGTAAATTCTCAAAATAGCCTTCTTTTGACCTGCGTCCTCAACTTGACGATTGCAGAGGCCAGTGCTGGCGTGAAATGGTTAAATCGCATCACGTCCGCATGTCAAGCATGGGCTTGCAGTAATAGAAACGAGCATGTAATGGAAAGGGTACGGAAATTCACATTTTCAGATACCGGATCCACAGAAGCATCCGCATGAAAAGGGGCTAACTGAAAGATGGCTTCATAACATCGGCACTGGATGGATATCTTCCACATTTAAATTTGGATGACACAAGTTTAGAACATATAGCCTGTATACACGCGTTCATCGAGACGTGACCTAGATTACCGCCGGCGCCGCCATTGGCTAATGACGTAATAGCCCGCCATTACACAAGTGAAAAACGCTTAAGACGCGTACATAGCGTTATCGTTTTTATAAGCATAAGAACCTGTAGAGATCTGAAACTCGGGGACAATGGATATCGACGTAAAATACAGAAAAAGTGGCGGAAATTCATGTGCGGTCAATGGGTGCACAAATAATAGCAGAAAACTAAATATATTTAAGAAGGGCTTGAGCGTTTTTAATCCCATAAAAATTCCACGTTATGCCATCAGATGAACCGAGCAGACTAGGGGGGGGGGGGGGGGGAGGGGGGGGGGGGGGCTAACGCTATTAATAGACAAGGCTTACCAAAACAGGTATATGTGTGTTCAGAACATTTTTTGGATGACAAACCATCCGAGAGAAACCAATATCCGAAATTAAAATTAGGTTACGATAAATGTGTCACACCAGGTTGACGTAAGGTGGTAAGGAAAAACATTAAATGTCTAAAGAAACTCAGCATTTCAGACTGTTCCGTGGCCACTAATAGCAGCGATGAAATAAACTGTGATGATATAACTGATTTGTCAGAGACGGACTCTATCATGGTGTTGTAGATACTAATAAGGCCGACACATAAAAGAAACAATGAATCCATCCAGTATGTTGACATATGTACACAATGTCAGGAATCTGACTTTTGTACAAATGACCATGTCTACGGAAAACCATGGGCAGATTGTAAAAGTACATCTAGCTTCCCAGGGAAGCAATTAGAGCATGTTGTCCTGAACCATTTCGAGAGAACTATCTAAGCACAACCTGTATTATTGATTGTGCAGAAACATTCATTCAGAGACCGACAAACTTAAGAAACAGAAGTCAGACATTCGGCAATTATAAAGCCACACAATACACCAGAGTATCTTGTGGGGATCTCACCCCACCTGGAAAACAGCTGATTTCAAGCTTAACATACCAGCTTTCATTAAAGATACACTCCAGCTTAGTAGAGAAGATGTCACTACAACTCGATGAATAGCATGAATTCACCTCTCTCTCTCTCTCTCTCTCTCTCTCTCTCTCTCTCTCTCTCTCTCTCTCTCTCTCTCTCTCTCTCTCTCTCTCTCTCTCTCTCTCTCTCGAGAGAGAGAGAGAGAGAGAGAGAGAGAGAGAGAGAGAGAGAGAGAGAGAGAGAGGGAGAGGGAGAGGGGAGGGAGGGAGGGGGGGGGGGGGTTGAGGTAGGGAGAGAGAGAGAGGAGGGGAGATGGAGGGAGAGAGGGAGCGAGGGATGGAGAGAGCGAGAGGGAGGGAGAGAGAGGGCGGGAGAGAGAGGGAGGGAGCGAGAGAGGGAGAGGGAGGGAGGGAGAGAGATGAGAGGGAGAGGGAGAGAGAGAGGGAGGGTGTGGGGAGAGTTCATGTTAGTGAGGGAGGGAGGGCTGGGGTGAGGGAGGGAGGGAGGGAGGGAAAGCAAGTAGGAAATTGGATGTGTTTAAAGTACTGAGTAGCACGGCACCAGTCACATCACTGACACATTTTGATGACATTCTCATCGTGTGCTCGGCACTTATAAATCTTAAGGCTGATCTAATACGTGATGTGCTTGCTGATTGACTATAGATACGGATAAAATAACTATGGGCGGGTGTACGAATCATGTATGAAACTACGCCCCCTCCACCCACCTCAACCCCCACCCCCACCACACACCCACCTCTCCCACACTGGCTGGCCTGGCGTTATATATATATATATATATATATATATATATATATATATATATATATATATATATATATATATTGATATTCAGCAACATTGATGTTGTAACAGTCTCTACGCGCGCCATACAGTGAAGGCTAGTGGTGGCTACTGTATACAACGCGACGTGAGGCGTGATGCTACGCTTCGCTTCGTTTTCACGCGTGTAATGTCGGAGTGGCTATAACTGCCACCTAACGGCAGTAAGCGAAACTAACGGGGATAACTGAAAAAACCTGCGTTATAAAATAATGTGTCATGCATTTCAAAACAAAAGGCACGGTACTTAATTTAATATAACAGAATCAAACTCGACAATGAACGTCGTATTTGCTTGCGTCAATTGTAAAACGGGATTTGCAAACCAAAATGAAACGATGTCGCTGATTGCCCGGTCGGTCAATTATAGGCAACCGCTTAGCGGCTTACTTCGTAGACGATAGTACGTGACAGCTAGTAAATAATGACAAGTGTACGCTAGACATAATTAGTAGTTTAGTGCTTTCACACTATTGAAATCCAGCGTTATTAATCATTTACGTTTACTCCCAATTTTAAAATAACTATGCTGAGTGTTGAATATTCTGAATTAAATTTTCCTGGAATTATGTTGCAGTAGCTTCCAAACTAATTAGTTTCACACAATAGGCCTATGCAGGGTAAATTTTAAGCTTTCTGCTTTTCTGTCCTTGAAAGGGTTAACTAATTGATCCAAAATTTTTAAATGTTGACCCATATTTACTGCCTGTTGAATATTTTTGAAACTGGAATTTGAATGGGAGCAGAAGTTGCAATAGCAACAGCTTTCAGAGAAATTACATTCAACATTTATTCAACTAACATATTTTTCAAGAATTTGTTGTAGCTGGTTGATTGCAAACACGCTCCTGGCATAACCCTTCAATGTTTTTTAAAAATAGAAATTGCCCATAAGAAAACAATTTTTGACAATTTAGCACTACAATGACTGGCGCGATCATCGGGACACTAATTGCACTTTAATTTCCTCCAAACACTGTGGCAAAGTGTCAGTTGTTTAGCCAGTACGCTAATTATCCACGAGATGCAAGATTTACCTCCCCTGGTTACGGCTATCCTCGATCGGGCAAACAGAGTAGGTGTGTCGGTGACGTCAGCTGCTTGTCCAAAATGGCGCCTCTATCTACTGGTTACTTTAGCAATTTAAATTGAGGATATCTTTTTTATTTGTTGGCATAAAATTGTGCTCTTGGTCTCAAATTAATGCGGAAAATTAGTACTTTACGTCAGATGCATAAAATCCGCCAGTGGAATATCCCTTTAAGGCTAGCAAACTGAGAAATTATCTAAGAAAAGTCCATCTCCTGTAACATATCGTTTTCAATGCTCACTATAGAGAGATTGTTCAACCATTCATGGCGCATGGTAGATCTGGGTGAATTTCCGCACCAGCAGCGGTTTTATGGAAGTACGGGCCATGCGCAAAATACGGATAGTGGTCCAAATGAGGCCCACCCCAAACCTAATTTCTATGTGGAAATACACTTTCTGTAGGCATAACTTTAAAGTTATTCTATGAAATATTTAATATTCGTTGAAAAATACAGGTATTTAAAGGACAATTCACGGATTGGTAAAAGTATACTTTATTTGAAAGACTAACATATTGGATCCTAGATAAAAGCAATAGACGAATAATACGAGTAATTATACCGTCATAAACATGGGATTATTTTATCTCCCGGGCGGCGCCATTTTCTTGCAACGAGAGCGAGATTTCACGAGATCCTGACGTCATCCCCGCACCAACACTATCTTTGCCGAGCACGAAGGCTGTACAGTAAATATGTATATGCATGGAGGCCTAACATGTGCTAATTTGTAATCGTTCGGACATTGTCCAGTTAAGCTAGTAAGTTTTTCAAGTAATTCTAGTATCCGAAGTCGGAGGAGAATTGTTAAACCCTAGACCGCTGAAGCATAGATTCCATTTTTCTCTATCCTATCAGAATGTGTTCATTTTGGTAACAATGCTGCTGTAAGTCATTGCTGTGCACGGCAGCAACACGTTTCAGCAACATTTTCTTTCAAAGTGTACTCCGGCACTATCTCTATAATTAGGCTATTACGCATTTTACACCATGCTATAAGGGTTAAATGAAGTGGCACACTTGACACGCGCGTATTGTAAAATTACTCAGCCGACTCAAGATACCGTTATAGCATGTCGCAGGCAGTGTAACTATATAATCCAAGAAAACATATGATATGATAATATTGCCTGAACCACAGAACCGATTGTAATAATTCTGATATCTACCTGTAGCTGCAAATTCGAAGATTTATCCAACGCTAGGGATGTTAGAATCGGCTTAGTGGTTCAAAAGATACACTCTGCGGAAAAAATTAGCCAGGAAAATTTCAAACAAAAATTTCAGGATGCACTGTATTCATCATCCCGTATCAGAATGAGTATTACAGCTACAATGACAGAATTGCTGTGCCGAAGCTTTACAATGTTATCACATAACGGAAAAAATTCCATCAAAATATCTTAATTATTGAAATTACTACAGCTTGCCGGGAAATATTGATCGGCGATGAGAATTCCCAGATTTTATGTCAAAATGTTAATTCACTTAGTGATATATCTGGCAATATTCACGTGAGCAAAATTATACAGGTAAATAGCCATTTCTTTCAGCTTTAAGCACACTCAAATTTAATGACAATACGCACTGCGAGACAAAAACCATCTCATGCTGAATTTTACCAAAAAAGGATAACATATTCTCAGATCGTATCTTAGAAGAATAATTTTGTTTTATATTCCAGTCTTTTGAACCTCTTGTCCGATATTAACATGCATTATATCATATGAATCCCGAGGCCGGCACCTATTTAGAGATCATAGAATCATGGAATAGCTTCAGCGGCTCGTTTGATATTATCATTTACGAATACTAGTAGTCCAGGGACCCGCTATACGCTATTGCTCTCCTGTCAAAAATGATTGATGGGGAGAACAATAGCGTCCAGCCGGTCTGCTCCAGTCAAAAATGGTTGATGGGTATAAGTCACGAGGTCAAGTGCAATTTTTGGAGAACAATGGCGCTCAGCCGGTCCCCTCCAGTCCCTAATGATTGATCTGTACACGAGGTCAAGAAATATGATCTGGGAGTGGAGACCTACGAATTCCTCCATACTTTTTCGAATTTCGTCTGGAGGAATTGGAGCACTTCACTCCTGGTCTGTCCGGCCCGTCGTTGCATTTAGCATTCTGTCCCAAACCAACAACAACAGTAAATGACAGTGGCAGCAGCACCGACTACTACTACTGCCTCTACTGTTACATCTACTGCTACTGCTACTGCTACTGTTGCTGCTCCTGCCATTGCCACTGTCACTGCGACTACTGCTGCCACTACTACCACCACAGTCTGTCCTGCAGCTCATTGTTACAGTCGTAAACCAAATGTACTGATGTTTAATGTGTACAGACTACACATTCTACATATGTTCTGGAAGTGGGGGACTGGAGGAATTTGAGCGCTTCGCTACTGGACTGACCGGCCGGTCCCACTCATCATATTTGCCATAAACAAACTTTTCTTTTCATAACACCTATATGTACATCACGGGACACGCAGGACAAATCACTATTTAATTGCATTACTCGGATTGGTTAACGGGAGGGAGATTTGATTACCTAGGTACTTATATTATGTTGAAATAATAATAATACTAATAATAATAATAATAATAACGACGACGTCGAATAATAATAATAATAATAATAATAATAATAATAATAATAATAATAATTATCAACATTCCATGTAATCGCCATTGACAGTGTAAATGTATATACTAATGGACCCCATATGCCACATTGTGGCCTGGGTGTAAATAAATTGAATTGAATTGAATTGAATTTGCAATTCGCTATGAGCGGGTGGACGCTATCGTTCATGCTGGTGAAGGCTATTGTTCTAAATGAGTGGGTGGCTGCTATAGTTCATGCAGGTGTCCATTCTAAATGTCCGGCTAGACGCTATTGTCTGTTATGACATAGATTAATGTGTTTCTAAATAGGTGATGTGTGCATAACGTATTAATTAGGTGGGCGGCGGCGCCCCCCCCCCCCCCCCCCTTCGTGGTTAAAAAGAGTCAGTCATTTAATTTTCAAAAAAATCAGATGGCAGTCATTTATTTATTAAATTTTCAAAATTGTTATGGAAATGGTGTCCACCATTGTCATCGTTGACGAATAATGATGCCACTTTGTAGCGTTTAACATATTAATTATGTGTCCCCCAGTCATTTAATTAAAAAAAAAATCAGATGGCAGTCATTTAATTATTAAATTTTCAAAATTGTTATGGAAATGAGTAAAGAACAATGTCCACCATCATCATCATTGACGAATAATGATGTCCCTTGTAACATTTAATGTATTAATTAGGTGGGCCCCCCTCGTGGTTGTAGTAAAAAGTATTTTGAAACTAAGCGGAATTGTGGCTTCCTATGCCAAATTGTCGAACAGCGCAGATGGCAGTCATTTAATTATTAAATTTTCAAAAAGGTGTAAAGTGGCAGTCATTTAATTATTAAATTTTCAAAAAATGTTGCGGCTACAATTTTATACAGGCGGCTACACATTTACACATGCGGCAACATGTGTATGTACATGCCCGGACACACATGCATGCCAAAATGCATGCATACATGTGCGGCCGCATGTTGCGGATTTGCGGCAGCATGTGACTTTCTATGCTAAATTAGTATAAAAAAATATTCGCTTGCCTGAGATGGGGCGGGGCAGCATCTCACAGTCATTTAATTTTCAAAAAAACCAGAGCATTGCGTTACCCAGGTAATATATAGGTAAACTAAGCCATCTTGTATGTATAATATTATATAGATAATAATCATGTATCTATTGTATTTAAGGAGATATATGTCTTTAAATTGGCAGTCACTTAATTATTAAATTTTCAAAAAATGTTGTGCTATACAGGCGGCTACACATTTATACAGATGCAACATGTGTATGTACATGACCAGACAGTAATTTTTTCCTAGTTTTATTACCCTTTTTTGGAAACCAGGCTGCTGATTGCTGTTGACTGTTTTTCATAACATACATCTTTCATATTACAGACTATAAAATACATTAATTATACTGCATGGGAGTGTGCAGCTTGCCGCGATGGAGTTATGCACGCGTCACCTATTTAAAAACACATTAATCTATGTCATAACAGACACTAGCGTCTAGCCGGACATATGTACACATAGGCGAAGCCAGGAATTAATCGGTGGGGGGGGGGGGGGTCACTTGGGGGGGGGGGGTCTGGGGGTCCTCCCCCAGAAAATTTTGAAATCTAGGTGCTCTCAGGCGGCCTCTCCTGCATTTTCTCAGGGAAATTTAGACTTGCCGCTGGGGTAAAATTTTAGTACTTTTGTTATTTTCACAAAACTATATATTTTTTTAAATTTTATGGCCCAGGGGGGGGGCATGGCCCGATGCCCCCCCCCCCCCCTAAATACGCCACTGCAGTGGTTTGGGGGGACTCCTCCCCACCCCCACTCCGGAAAATGTTTAAACATAGATGCTCAGAGAGGGCTTCTGAGACACATTTTTCACCATTTCTTTAGTCCAAATATGAAATAACTAATGAAAATTTTGCCTCAGAGGGCTTCTCTGAGCATCAACTTTTTAAAATGTTTTTGGAGGGGACTCTTGTAGCCACATCGCGTCACGGTCACTTATTAATGCCACTTTGGTTCATAACTATGCAAAATTAAGAAATGAGATTATGGCTGTTTGAAATTGTATAGGGCAGTATCAAACACAAATTGTCAGACAGTGAATAACATGGTAACCATATGATGTCTATATCTGTTCCTACCTTGCAACATTTCATTCATCCTTTGGTCTGATATTCACAGTCTTGAACCTGCTGTTTGGATTTCGTGAACGAAATTCAGAAAGAATCTCTGAGGATGATAGTTTGTTTACAATATCTTTGTTTATGGACATTATTAAGAGAGAACTGAGTCTACTCTCCACCATTGTTGATCGTATCTTTGTCTTTACATGTGTCAATGTGGAAAAGGTTCTCTCACAACTTGCAGTGGTAACAGGAAGTGTAAGAACAAGCTTGAAAAGCAGATAAACATTTGGAAACATTTGTTTCAAACTGGCCTGTGACAAAGATTTCATAACATCACGCAGTGTCTCACATTGTTCCATATTTATCTTTAGATAGTCAGTGAAAACAGTCAGTTCATTTTTCAACTGTGACACTGGTGATGTAATGTCATGCCTAAACATGTCAATCAATTTTAATATTGAATCTGAATCTGATGTAAGTAAATTATCCCGGATTGCTGCTGGCTCCAAAAGACTGATGCTAGACATAATAATTGTATTGCGTCCTGTGAAACGCCGGTTCAATTCTGCTGTCATATTATTCAAGATGAACATATAAAACGTCACTCTATAGTACAATCTTGGGTCACGCATGTCAGATGCATTTTTATTATTATTATCAATCCTTGAAGATACACGCCGTTGTCTGATTTCTGATGGCACAGTTATGCCATAGCGTTCACATAATCTAACTGCAGTATCGAAATAAAATTGGAACTTTGATTCATTTTTGCGAGTATCCAATACAGTTATAATGCTTGATACTAAAGACATAGCATTTGAAAGGTTCTGGTTCTTAGCTTGTAATACACTGGAGAGAACTTGGGTAGCTTCAAATTGATCAAGATGAATTAGGCTAGAAAGCACAAACTCAAATGACTGTAGAGATCTGAGGAGCCCAGCCGCTTCAGCACAGATTTTTTGATCATGTTCAACATCAGCTATTTCTTCTAGTGTATCTATAAGAGCGCCATAACATGTATCTACAGCACGTAATCCAGCAATTTTACTATTCCATCGAACATCTGTTGCTGATTTTAATGTTACTGGTTGAACACCTTTAGCTTTTTGATGTTTTAATAGTAGATCATGTCGTTTGGCACTAGCATTAAAAAATGTGGTGAGTTTCCCTACAGTCCCTAATGTGTCACGCGCTAGTCTCACATTGTCCACAGCCGATTCCAACACCAAATTTAAATTGTGGGCATAGCAATGAACGTAAGGGGCCCTTGGATTAATCTTACTCACAAGAGCTTGCACTCCATTGTTTTCACCTGACATAACTGAAGCCCCGTCGTATCCCTGTCCACGACAGTTCATTATGTCGATGTCCATTGATCCCAGAAACTGTGTACACTGTGTAACAATATGACGTGCAGTTTGTCCACTGTCAAGATGGCAGACACCTAGAAAACGCTCTTGAATGTCACCACTGGCATCTACGTATCTAAGTATATTGGGGGAATGTCGGCCAAAATTGAACATTTTCTAGTATTTACCTCATATGTGCATTAATATATGATGTGCAGTAATGGTGCACACATCGTTGGATTGGTCTGCTTGTCAGAAATGCGAAACAACGGCTATTGTTGGTCAATTCAGGATAATGTCGGTCAGATAAACTGTTCTGGACGTTCCACCGAAATCAGGGAAATGTCAGTCACTTTGGTGTAATGTCGGTCAGCCATTTGGCTAATGTCGGTCACCAATTTGGGTAATGTCGGCCAGTCTCAATGTACTGGAATTTAGCTACTTTTAAGGATTATGAATGTTAATAACAATACGAGTACTAAGTATAATGAAGAATATATAACTGAACATCAAAAATAGCAAATCACACAAAATTCAAACGATATTGGCAGTTTACCTGAATACAAACAATGTAATTCAAACGATATGAGTATGTTAGTAGACCACTAGGCCCAGGTATTGTCAAACTCAACTTTACTTAGATTATTGACATTCGGGGAATTTATATCCCTTTAAACTTTTACCATCCATATCGGCGCATGTAATATGCTGCCAATAAGAGCATGTGGTACAGCATATCCACTCCTCATCTGTTATCTGGTCATAATAATATTCTTGGCATATAGAACAATGGTTCTCGTCCGTACCGAACTGCAACACTTTTTTTACTTTACGGTCCACCTTTGATTTTTTTTCTGATCTTGCTTTTCGTGGTTTTCTTCACAGCCGACTGTTTTGGTGCCTTCTTGTCTGCTATGAATTTCATGTGGGGCGACCTTGTTAGATTTTGTGTCGGACTCTTTTTAGGTTTTTTCCTAGCAACAACAGTTTTCTTACGCGGATTTTCAGATTGTTTGATGAATTCGGCGAATGTTACAGTTCGAGGATCTGTTGACCATGAAGGGCCAGGAACCACGTCATCAGTCACATGTTGGCTGATGGGTTCCTCAGGTAACTCGGTGAAGGTTACAGCCCGGAAATCAGTTGAGCCTAAAGGGTCGGGAATCGTGTCACATGTCTCATGCTGGTTATTGGGTTCCACTTGCTCAGGTAATGCAGAGAAGGTTACAGCCCGGGATCACTTGAGCCTGAAGGGGCGGGAATCACGTCACGTGTCTCATGCTGGTTATTGGGTTCCACTTGCTCAGGTCGAGTATGAGCAGTTTCTTTCAGCTAACGCACCTTTACGCTGTAAATATCTTACAAAATTACTGGCCCATTCTGTAATGAGTGAATCCTTTATCCAGCCAGATTCAGACACACGGATAAGGTCTCCGGGTATAGCTTGTTCTTGCAAATCCTGAGGCTGGCGTTTCCCCTTGAATATGGTAAGGTGTGGAGCAGTTTCCCCACCAGCACTGATGGCACTGAGTAGGGTTGTTGTTTCTCCTCTCTCACGTCCGGTCAAGTTGAAGACACGACCCTGACTAGATGCGATCACTTCACCGGATTCGAACACATCTTGCAAACCAGGCTCATCTGTATTCCATATACGTTCTGGATGTCCAATTAGGTCGCTGTCGGTCATGACTTTAAAAAGGCCATCAAAATGACTTTTCACAACAGTCTCATTCAAATTCATGGCCCGACCAAGAGACAGATTTTCTGGTTTACGTACAGAAAGCTCCGGATGGCGAGCCATGAAACCCTGCATCCAGTCGTATCCTGCTAGTTCTGTTTTCTCGGAAAACCCTTTTATGTCTTTAGCTTTGGCATATTGATATGCTAGTCGTCTTATGTCTGTTGCTGTTAAACCGAATCCCTGTTTTGATAGGCCAATTAGCAGAGACACCAATTCAGTTTCTGTTTCCATAGTAAATATAGTTTTGCGTCCAATCTTAGGCTTTATGGTCGCGCCAGGTTCACATACTCTATCTCTCAGTGTTGAGCGAGGCAGCTGATACGCTCGTGCCAGCCCTCTAATTGACAATTTCCGCTGATTAGGATTGAGGCTTTCCTTCTGAGCGAAATATTCCGCTACTGCCACCGCCATCCGTTCTTCCTCCAATCTTTGCAGCGAACCACGCTTATTTTTGGATACCTTCTTTAACTAAGCTTGATTTTTCGACTCTAGACGTTTGGATTTAGCTTTGCGACCCATATTCTGAAAAATGAAAAGGAGCTTATTTTTAATGTCTGCTGCTGCCGCTACTGCTGCTGCTTCTGCTGCTAGTCCGCTACTGCTACTACTACTGTCGCTGCTGCTGCTGCTACTGCTACTACTACTACTACTACTACTACTACTACTACTACTACTACTACTACTACTACTACTACTACTAACTACTACTACTACTACTACTACTACTACTACTACTACTACTACTAATAATAATGCTGCTACGCTACTACTACTGCTGCTACTACTACTGCTGCTACTACTACTGCTGCTACTACTACTGCTGCTGCTGCTGCTACTACTACTACTACTGCTGCTGCTGTTGCTGCTGCTACTACTACGGCTACTGCCGCTACTACTACTACTACTACTGCTGCTGCTGCTGCTACTGATACTACCGCCGCCGCCGCTGCTGCTGCTTCTGTTGCTGTTACTGCTGCTGCTGCTGCTGCTGCTGCTGCTACTACTACTACTACTACTACTACTACTACTACTACGGCTACTGCTGCTACTACTGCTACTACCACTGCTGCTGCTGCTGCTACTGCTGCTACTACTACTATTACTACTGCTGCTGCTTCTGCTGCTACTGTTACTGCTGCTGTTGCTGCTGCTACTACTACGGCTACTGCTGCTGCTGCTGCTACTGCTGTTACTGCTGTTACTGCTGCTACTACTACTACTGCCGCCGCCGCTTCTGCTGCTACTGTTACTGCTGCTGCTGCTGCTGCTGCTGCTGCTGCTACTACTGCTACTGCCACTGCTACTACTGCTGCTGCTGCTGCTGCTACTGGTGTGACTACATTTCGGGCAATGTCGGTCACAAGAAATTGCCTGACCGGCATTACCCGAACCAGTCGGATAATGTCGGTCAGCGCGACAAGACCCCCGTTACGCAGAATTATCAGTCAAAAGTCCTAGTATTTCTTCATAATATATAGGCATCCACATAAATAATAAACCGAAATAAACTTCAACATCCTAACTCTAAGTAGATTATACGATATACTAGTTAGTAATAGAATCGTAAATCGCTAAGCGAATTATGAAATATTAGAGAAATTCAGCTACCTCATGTTCCTCGTCAGCTGTTGATGCTCACGATGTTCTTCAACACGCTGAAATGACAGGTAGCCGCACTGGCCTGCCACCAATAAATGAGCACAGGACGCGATCAATAACCTCGCTTGATCACGTGATTTAGTTTTACGTCATAAGTACTGACTGGCCGACATTACCAAATGACCGAGATTCCTCCACTATACCCTAACAAAGCACAGTTGTTCTTTGTGACTGCAGTCCATGGTTTCATCCATTAACAATGTATGAAATGTAGCATCTCGTCGCATAATGTTTTTGTTGTGCAGTTCGCAACACAGTGGATAATAATGTTCTGTATATCAGACGAGACACGCTGAGCATTTTTATTACCGGTTGTAAAGTGGTCATCTAAAACTGTGTCATACTTAGATAATAAGCAGAGCATGTCTCTATAATTGCCCTTGTTGTGTGAAGTTTCACTTTCATCATGCCCATTAAACGGTAGGTTGTGAGTTGCCAAATACTTTACAACATCAATTAAACGCTCTAGAATTTTAACATTTTGGTGTTTTTCATTTTCCTCCGAAGCCAGGACTTGTTCTCTCTGGTAATTAAGTTTTACATCGACACGATTGCCAGTTTTATGCACGTTGAGCATTTCGACACATTGCCTATGACACTTGGACAGTGCATGTTTTTGTAAACGCTCAGCTGCACGACGCCAGTTATTAAAACCATCAGTGGTGAAAGCATTTTCTGAAAAGTTCCAACACTGATTTGCGAATACTCTACATGGATAGAAAAATGCTCTGTCCAGAGTTGGTGAATATTCTATCCATGTGTATGTGTCATACCAACTGGGGTTGAAGCTTCGTTTTTTATTGTGAACGACAATACTAGGAAATGTAGCATTTCTTGGTTGGCATGCTCAAAGAGATAGTAGCACATCCGATTCTAGGTTTTTACATGGATCGTTTGGCAATAATCCATGCTCAACAGACATGTGCGTATTGCTGGATTCTGTCTCGGTCAGCTCAGCCTCAAATGATAAGTTACTGCTAGGATCACTAGAGTTGTTAGCTACGGTGGCGGTCGATTGACTCGATTCAGCTACGGTGGCAGTCGATTCAGCTACGGTGGCAGTCGATTCAGCTACGGTGGCAATCGATTCAGCGTCATTGGCCTGAACATTTTCTGGACATTCAGATTTGTCATCGTTAGTACTATCAGTATCACTTCTTCTGGCTTTAGGGAAGAATGCTGCGATTTTAGATGTATGTGCGCGTTTCATGGCTGTAAATAGTGTCTATGTC
>JAVVLW010001668.1:20000-23010 GCA_034401795.1 Chaetoderma sp. LZ-2023a
AAGAAGAGAAAATGTTCAGCAAAGAATGATAAACAATGGTTTAATCAAGAGTGTAAAATAAAAAGAAAGGAATTTTACAAAGCAAAACGAGTAAACCTACGGGAGAAATCTGAAACAAATAATAAACAAAAACAAATTGCGAGCAAAAACTACAAAAAAGAAATTAATAAGCAGTATAAATTATATTTTACGTCTTTTGTAAATAAACTTCGCAGCATCAAAGATCGCGATCCCAAAGCATATTGGGACATAATAAATAAGCCGCTCTCACAAATGCAAATAAAGCAGCCGCAAATCCCGCTGCAGTCTTTGGTAGAACATTTCAGAATGCTAAATCAAGCATCGGAAGACGATACTCAACTAGACCTCCCACCTTTGGCTTCGTTAGGGATAAATGATTATTTAAATAAATCATTTAGCGAAAAAGAAATATCTACTGCTATTGCGCAACTGAAAAACAACAAAGCCGGCGGTACAGACCGAATAATAAATGAATTTCTCAAGGCTTCAACCTAAGGTACTTGTTTGCTTCAAATATACACAAAATGTTTAATTTAATGTTATGTTCTGGCCAAATACCAACCGAATGGACGAAAGGTATTATATTACCACTGTACAAAAACAAAGGTTCGCTATTGGACCCCGAAAACTACCAAGGTATTACGCTCTTGAGTTGTTTCTGTAAACTGTTTACAACAGTCATTAATAACAGACTGACACATTTTGTAGAAATGTCAGGACTGTTAGGCGAAAAGCAAGCAGGCTTCCAGGCCGGCTACTCCACAATTGACCATGTATTTGCATTGAAAGCACTAATTGATATATATCTGTGGAGAAAGAAACGTTTATACTGTACATTTGTTGATTACAAACAGGCCTTTGACAAAGTTAACAGGTCATTTCTGTGGATGAAGCTCCTATCAAATAACATAAACGGTAAACTATTTACATTATTATTCAATTTATATAAAGGAACTAAATCCTGTGTTAAAGACACAATAAATAATACTATGTCTGATTTCTTTGCCTGTGAAATAGGCGTACGACAGGGGGAGAAGTTGTCCCCTCTGTTGTTCGTGATATTTGTTAATGACCTTGAAAGTACAATTTCCATGAGTTACAAAGGACTTCAAAGTATATCAGAACTCTCCAAATCAATGAACCCAAGTGAAACATAATTATATTTGAAGCTTTTCATTTTACTCTATGCCGAGTCTCCACAGGAACTGCAAAATGCACTGGATGCACTACACGACTATTGTCTCACATGGAAGCTCTTTGTTAACGTTTCGAAGACGAAGGCTATGATTTTTTCGAAAGGAAAAATAAGAAATTTACCTAAATTTACACTTGGTAACAAAGACGTGGAAATTGTACAGGATTACGTTTACTTAGGGATAAAATTTGCATATAACGGGAGATTTACAATGGCGATAAAGTACTTGTACGGTAAGGCAAATAGGGCAATGTTTGCCCTAATTAAAAAGGCACGAGCTCTCCATCCACCTGTCGATGTCCATCTGGAACTCTTCGAGTCCTTAATTATGCCTATAATATTGTATGGTTGTGAAGTCTGGGGATGTGCAAACATCAGCATGGTAGAAAAGTTGCACTTACGTTTCTGTAAGATTATTCTTGGACTAAAGAGTTCCACACAGACTTCAATGGTATACGGAGAGCTAGGCCAACCGCCTGTCAGTATCAAAATTAATGTGAGGATAGTCACCTACTGGGCAAGGATAATTAATAGAAAGGAATCAAAAATCGCACATAGACTTTACAACTTAATGAGCCTAATGTATTCAAACGACGATTTTCAATGGCCATGGATATCCCATATTCGAAATGTATTAGACACTACGGGTCTTTCTAACGGTTGGGTTGAGCAAAATCCAGGCGACCCGGATGAACTGAAACTCGTCGTAAAGCAACAACTAACTGATCAGTTTGTACAAAAGTGGAGGGGCGAACTTTTCAATAGTAAAGGGTGTATAACTTATAGAATATTTAAAGATGAATTCAAATTCGAAAATTATTTGATTTCACTCCCACAAATTTTTTCAAAAGCACTTTGCAAGTTTAGAACTTCCAATCATAAATTACCAATTGAGGTTGGAAAATATGATCAAGTAAGACCCAGGCATGAACGCATATGTACTCTCTGTAATGATAATGTAATAGGAGATGAATTCCATTACTTGTTCGAGTGTCCTGCCATAACTTGAGAGCGTAATCAACTCATAAAAAAGTATTTTCGCCTGCACCCAAATACATTTAAAATGAAACAACTGATGAAAGATCAAAACAGGATGAAAATGATATCATTGTGTAAATTTATAGAAATAATTTTCGGATGTTTTAAATGAAAAGAATATTGATAAATCAACTCTCCAGGTAGGCGCTTTCCGCAAAGATTAGGCGATTCGATATATCCGTATGGATTCACTTCCGGATGAGTGAAACAACTCATTGGGATGTGAGTCCAGACGGATGTACAGGATCAACTTTCCCACGAGCGTTGGTGGTCGAGGGCCCAGTTGCACTAATAGCGCAGTGGGTAAGCGGTGTGTATGTGTGCGTGCGTGTGCGTGGGTGAACAGTGAGGGGGTCTGAACATTTTGCATTAATAATAATAATAATAATAATAATAAAAATAATAATAATAATAATAATAATAATAATAGTAATAATAATAATGATAATAATAATGATAATAATAATAATAATAATAATAATAATAATAATAATAATAATGATAAAATAATTATAATGATTATAATTTGATTTGTAAACTTACTGTTTATTGTTGTAATCGTATACTTCAAAAGAAGTTTATCGAAATAAAGAAATTGAATTGAATTGACATTTAGAACGGACACCTGTATGAACAATAGCAGCCACCCACTCATTTAGAACAATAGCCTTCACCTGTATGAACAATAGCAGCCACCCACTCATTTAGAACAATAGCCTTCACCAGCATGAGCAATAGCAGCCACCCACTCATTTA
>JAVVLW010001669.1:0-91000 GCA_034401795.1 Chaetoderma sp. LZ-2023a
ATAGAGAGTTGTAGAGGCTATTTAGACAGCTGTAGAGGCTACATTGTGAGCAATGTAGACTATGTAGGCTACCTAGAGAGCAGCGTATGTTTTACAGCGAACAAGGAAGAGAACAAGGCAGGCTATACACAGAACATAACAGGCTTAGCTTAAAGCAGTGTATGCCTTTCAGAGAACAGTAGCGCGATGCAAAAATATCAGCGATGTTGCATTCCCTGAATGGTGTTGTGAGAACTCTCTCTCTCCCTCTCTCTCTCTCTCTCTCTCTCTCTCTCTCTCTCTCTCTCTCTCTCGCTCCCTCTCTCCCTCTCTCCGTCCACCTCTCTCTCTCTCTCTCTCTCTCTCTCTCTCTCGCTATCTCTCTCTCTCTCTCGCTCTCTTTCCCTCTCTTTCTCTCTCTCTCTCTCTCTCTCTCTCTCTCTCTCTCTCTCTCTCTCTCTCTCTCTCTCTCTCTCTCTCTCTGTGCAGTGAGTAATAATGTAGGGGTGATAATAGAAGATATACAGAATTTAGGCCTTCGGACCAGATAACGATTTATTATTTTTTTTAAATCTTAACAGTAAATGTTATTTTAGGATCCAGAAAAAGAGGTTCGGAAATTAGCATCATTTCTGGAAGTATCTGAGAATGATGACGTCATCATGGGCTGAGTGGATAAGTCTAGTTTCCTGAAATTGAAACCTGCAAAAGCTGAATTTTATCCAGATTCTCTCAAACGTCTGTGGAGGGAAGGACAATTTGAAAATATGTACAGCAAAGGTACGTTGATAAAATATTGTAACTAATATTATGCCTTTATTTAGTCACGCTGAGTATGTGACCGATATACGGTCTCAACATTGATTATATGTCCCGGGTGTGTTATAATTCAACTTTAGCCTCAAATATATCACTGGTTACCATTTGCAATTTACGACTGTACAACAAACGGAGTTGTGCCAACTATCGCAAAACTAATTGGATATGTTTCCACAGATATATTGTTTGTGTTTTTGGGGTGATATCAGTGATGAGTCAATTAGGCATCCTAGCTGCCGTTGCAAAATTAAGGCGCCACATCCGGCGCTTCATAGGTTGGAGTCAGTACAAAACACCCTGAAACAGAGCCCGTAGGAGGTTGGCGTCAGTATAAAACACCCTGAAACAGAACCAGTAGGAGGTTGGAGTCAGTATAAAACACCCTGAAACAGAACCAGTAGAAGGTTGGAGTCAGTACAAAACACCCTGAAACAGAACCAGTAGGAGGTTGGAGTCAGTACAAAGCACCCTGAACTAGACCCAGTAGGAGGTTGGAGTCAGTACAAAGCACCCTGAAACAGAACGAGTAGGAGGTAGGAGTCAGTAGAAAACACCCTGAAACAGAACCAGTAGGAGGTTGGAGTCAGTACAAAGCACCCTGAAACAGAACCAGTAGGAGGTTGGAGTCAGTAGAAAACACCCTGAAACAGAACCAGTAGGAGGTTGGAGTCAGTACAAAACACCCTGAAACAGAACCAGTAGGAGGTTGGAGTCAGTACAAAACACCCTAAAACAGAACCAGTAGGAGGTTGGAATCAGTACAAAACACCATGAAACAGAACCAGTAGGAGGCTGGAGTCAGTACAAAACACCCCGAAACAGAACCAGTAGGAGGTTGGAGTCAGTACAAAACACCCTGAAACAGAACCAGTAGGAGGCTGGAGTCAGTACAAAACACCCTGAAACAGAACCAGTAGGAGGCTGGAGTAAGTACAAAACACCCTAAAACAGAACCAGTAGGAGGTTGGAGTCAGTACAAAACACCCTGAAACAGAACCAGTAGGAGGCTGGAGTCAGTACAAAACACCCTGAAACAGAACCAGTAGAAGGTTGGAGTCAGTACAAAACACCCTGAAACAGAACCAGTAGGAGGCTGGAGTCAGTACAAAACACCCCGAAACAGAACCAGTAGGAGGCTGGAGTCAGTACAAAACACCCTAAAACAGAACCAGTAGGAGGTTGGAGTCAGTACAAAACACCCTGAAACAGAACCAGTAGGAGGCTGGAGTCAGTACAAAACACCCCGAAACAGAACCAGTAGGAGGTTGGAGTCAGTACAAAACACCCCAAAACAGAACCAGTAGGAGGTTGGAGTCAGTACAAAACACCCCGAAACAGAACCAGTAGGAGGTTGGAGTCAGTACAAAACACCCTAGAACAGAACCATTAGGAGGCTGGAGTCAGTACAAAACACCCCGAAACAGAACCATTAGGAGGTTGGCGTCAGTATAAAACACCCTGAAACAGAACCAGTAGAAGGTTGGAGTCAGTACAAAACACCCCCGAAACAGAACCAGTAGGAGGTTGGAGTCAGTACAAAACACCCTGAAACAGAACCAGTAGGAGGTTGGAGTCAGTACAAAGCACCCTGAAAAGACCCAGTAGGAGGTTGGAGTCAGTACAAAGCACCCCGAAACAGAACCCGTAGGAGGTAGGAGTCTGTACAAAACACCCTGAAACAGAACCAGTAGGAGGTTGGAGTCAGTACAAAGCACCCTGAAACAGAACCAGTAGGAGGTTGGAGTCAGTAGAAAACACCCTGAAACAGAACCAGTAGGAGGTTGGAGTCAGTACAAAACACCCTGAAACAGAACCAGTAGAAGGTTGGAGTCAGTACAAAACACCCTAAAACAGAACCAGTAGGAGGTTGGAATCAGTACAAAACACCGTGAAACAGAACCAGTAGGAGGCTGGAGTCAGTATAAAACACCCCGAAACAGAACCAGTAGAAGGTTGGAGTCAGTACAAAACACCCTGAAACAGAACCAGTAGGAGGCTGGAGTCAGTACAAAACACCCTGAAACAGAACCAGTAGGAGGCTAGAGTCAGTACAAAACACCCTAAAACAGAACCAGTAGGAGGTTGGAGTCAGTACAAAACACCCTGAAACAGAACCAGTAGGAGGCTGGAGTCAGAACAAAACACCCTGAAACAGAACCAGTAGGAGGCGGGAGTCAGTACAAAACAACCCGAAACAGAACCAGTAGAAGGTTGGAGTCAGTTCAAAACACCCTGAAACAGAACCAGTAGGAGGCTGGAGTCAGTACAAAACACCCTGAAACAGAACCAGTAGGAGGCTGGAGTCAGTACAAAACACCCTAAAACAGAACCAGTAGGAGGTTGGAGTCAGTACAAAACACCCTGAAACAGAACCAGTAGGAGGCTGGAGTCAGTACAAAACACCCCGAAACAGAACCAGTAGGAGGTTGGAGTCAGTACAAAACACCGCAAAACAGAACCAGTAGGAGGTTGGAGTCAGTACAAAACACCCCGAAACAGAACCAGTAGGAGGTTGGAGTCAGTACAAAACACCCTAGAACAGAACCATTAGGAGGCTGGAGTCAGTACAAAACACCCCGAAACAGAACCATTAGGAGGTTGGCGTCAGTATAAAACACCCTGAAACAGAACCAGTAGAATGTTGGAGTCAGTACAAAACACCCCCGAAACAGAACCAGTAGGAGGTTGGAGTCAGTACAAAACACCCCGAAACAGAACCTGTAGGAGGTTCGAGTCAGTACAAAACACCCTAAAACAGAACCATTAGGCGGCTGGAGTCAGTACAAAACACCCCGAAACAGAACCAGTAGGAGGCTGGAGTCAGTACAAAACACCCTAAAACGGAACCATTAGGAGGCTGGAGTCAGTATAAAACACCCTGAAACAGAACCAGGAGAAGGCGGGAGTCAGTATAAAACACCCTGAAACAGAACCAGGAGAAGGCGGGAGTCAGTACAAAACACCCCGAAACAGAACCAGTAGGAGGTTGGAGTCAGTACAAAGCACCCTGAAACAGAACCAGTAGGAGGTTGGAGTCAGTAGAAAACACCCTGAAACAGAACCAGTAGGAGGTTGGAGTCAGAACAAAACACCATGAAACAGAACCAGTAGGAGGTTGGAGTCAGTACAAAACACCCTAGAACAGAACCATTAGGAGGCTGGAGTCAGTACAAAACACCCCGAAACAGAACCATTAGGAGGTTGGCGTCAGTATAAAACACCCTGAAACAGAACCAGTAGAATGTTGGAGTCAGTACAAAACACCCCCGAAACAGAACCAGTAGGAGGCTGGAGTCAGTACAAAACACCCTGAAACAGAACCAGTAGGAGGCTGGAGTAAGTACAAAACACCCTAAAACAGAACCAGTAGGAGGTTGGAGTCAGTACAAAACACCCTGAAACAGAACCAGTAGGAGGCTGGAGTCAGTACAAAACACCCCGAAACAGAACCAGTAGGAGGTTGGAGTCAGTACAAAACACCCCAAAACAGAACCAGTAGGAGGTTGGAGTCAGTACAAAACACCCCGAAACAGAACCAGTAGGAGGTTGGAGTCAGTACAAAACACCCTAGAACAGAACCATTAGGAGGCTGGAGTCAGTACAAAACACCCCGAAACAGAACCATTAGGAGGTTGGCGTCAGTATAAAACACCCTGAAACAGAACCAGTAGAAGGTTGGAGTCAGTACAAAACACCCCCGAAACAGAACCAGTAGGAGGTTGGAGTCAGTACAAAACACCCTGAAACAGAACCAGTAGGAGGTTGGAGTCAGTACAAGCACCCTGAAATAGACCCAGTAGGAGGTTGGAGTCAGTACAAAGCACCCCGAAACAGAACCCGTAGGAGGTAGGAGTCTGTACAAAACACCCTGAAACAGAACCAGTAGGAGGTTGGAGTCAGTACAAAGCACCCTGAAACAGAACCAGTAGGAGGTTGGAGTCAGTAGAAAACACCCTGAAACAGAACCAGTAGGAGGTTGGAGTCAGTACAAAACACCCTGAAACAGAACCAGTAGAAGGTTGGAGTCAGTACAAAACACCCTGAAACAGAACCAGTAGGAGGTTGGAATCAGTACAAAACACCGTGAAACAGAACCAGTAGGAGGCTGGAGTCAGTACAAAACACCCCGAAACAGAACCAGTAGGAGGTTGGAGTCAGTACAAAACACCCTGAAACAGAACCAGTAGGAGGCTGGAGTCAGTACAAAACACCCTGAAACAGAACCAGTAGGAGGCTGGAGTAAGTACAAAACACCCTAAAACAGAACCAGTAGGAGGTTGGAGTCAGTACAAAACACCCTGAAACAGAACCAGTAGGAGGCTGGAGTCAGTACAAAACACCCCGAAACAGAACCAGTAGGAGGTTGGAGTCAGTACAAAACACCCCAAAACAGAACCAGTAGGAGGTTGGAGTCAGTACAAAACACCCCGAAACAGAACCAGTAGGAGGTTGGAGTCAGTACAAAACACCCTAGAACAGAACCATTAGGAGGCTGGAGTCAGTACAAAACACCCCGAAACAGAACCATTAGGAGGTTGGCGTCAGTATAAAACACCCTGAAACAGAACCAGTAGAAGGTTGGAGTCAGTACAAAACACCCCCGAAACAGAACCAGTAGGAGGTTGGAGTCAGTACAAAACACCCTGAAACAGAACCAGTAGGAGGTTGGAGTCAGTACAAAGCACCCTGAAATAGACCCAGTAGGAGGTTGGAGTCAGTACAAAGCACCCCGAAACAGAACCCGTAGGAGGTAGGAGTCTGTACAAAACACCCTGAAACAGAACCAGTAGGAGGTTGGAGTCAGTACAAAGCACCCTGAAACAGAACCAGTAGGAGGTTGGAGTCAGTAGAAAACACCCTGAAACAGAACCAGTAGGAGGTTGGAGTCAGTACAAAACACCCTGAAACAGAACCAGTAGAAGGTTGGAGTCAGTACAAAACACCCTGAAACAGAACCAGTAGGAGGTTGGAATCAGTACAAAACACCGTGAAACAGAACCAGTAGGAGGCTGGAGTCAGTATAAAACACCCCGAAACAGAACCAGTAGAAGGTTGGAGTCAGTACAAAACACCCTGAAACAGAACCAGTAGGAGGCTGGAGTCAGTACAAAACACCCTGAAACAGAACCAGTAGGAGGCTAGAGTCAGTACAAAACACCCTAAAACAGAACCAGTAGGAGGTTGGAGTCAGTACAAAACACCCTGAAACAGAACCAGTAGGAGGCTGGAGTCAGAACAAAACACCCTGAAACAGAACCAGTAGGAGGCGGGAGTCAGTACAAAACAACCCGAAACAGAACCAGTAGAAGGTTGGAGTCAGTTCAAAACACCCTGAAACAGAACCAGTAGGAGGCTGGAGTCAGTACAAAACACCCTGAAACAGAACCAGTAGGAGGCTGGAGTCAGTACAAAACACCCTAAAACAGAACCAGTAGGAGGTTGGAGTCAGTACAAAACACCCTGAAACAGAACCAGTAGGAGGCTGGAGTCAGTACAAAACACCCCGAAACAGAACCAGTAGGAGGTTGGAGTCAGTACAAAACACCGCAAAACAGAACCAGTAGGAGGTTGGAGTCAGTACAAAACACCCCGAAACAGAACCAGTAGGAGGTTGGAGTCAGTACAAAACACCCTAGAACAGAACCATTAGGAGGCTGGAGTCAGTACAAAACACCCCGAAACAGAACCATTAGGAGGTTGGCGTCAGTATAAAACACCCTGAAACAGAACCAGTAGAATGTTGGAGTCAGTACAAAACACCCCCGAAACAGAACCAGTAGGAGGTTGGAGTCAGTACAAAACACCCCGAAACAGAACCTGTAGGAGGTTCGAGTCAGTACAAAACACCCTAAAACAGAACCATTAGGCGGCTGGAGTCAGTACAAAACACCCCGAAACAGAACCAGTAGGAGGCTGGAGTCAGTACAAAACACCCTAAAACGGAACCATTAGGAGGCTGGAGTCAGTATAAAACACCCTGAAACAGAACCAGGAGAAGGCGGGAGTCAGTATAAAACACCCTGAAACAGAACCAGGAGAAGGCGGGAGTCAGTACAAAACACCCCGAAACAGAACCAGTAGGAGGTTCTAGTCAGTACAAAACACCCTAAAACAGAACCATTAGGCGGCTGGAGGCAGTACAAAACACCCCGAAACAGAACCAGTAGGAGGCTGGAGTCAGTATAAAACACCCCGAAACAGAACCATTAGGAGGTTGGAGTCAGTACAAAACACCCTAAAACAGAACCAGTAGAAGGTTGGAGTCAGTACAAAACACCCTGAAACAGAATCAGTAGGAGGCTGGGGTCAGTACAAAACACCCCGAAACAGAACCAGTATTAGGTTGGAGTCAGTACAAAACACCCTAAAACGGAACCATTAGGAGGCTGGAGTCAGTACAAAGCACACCGAAACAGAACCATTAGGAGGTTGGCGTCAGTATAGAACACCCTGAAACAGAACCAGTAGAAGGTTGAAGTGAGTATAAAACACCCTGAAACAGAACCAGTAGAATGTTGAAGTGAGTATAAAACACCCTGAAACAGAACCAGTAGGAGGTTGGAGTCAGTACAAAACACCCTAAAACGGAACCATTCGGAGGCTGGAGTCAGTACAAAACACACCGAAACAGAACCATTAGGAGGTTGGCGTCAGTATAGAACACCCTGAAACAGAACCAGTAGGAGGTTGGAGTCAGTACAAAATACCCTGAAACAGAACCAGTAGGAGGATGGAGTCTGTACAAAACACCCTGAAACAGAACCAGTAGGAGGCTGGAGTCAGTATAAAACACCCTGAAACAGAACCAGGAGAAGGCGGGAGTCAGTACAAAACACCCCGAAACAGAACCATTAGGAGGTTGGCGTCAGTATAAAACACCCTGAAACAGAACCAGTAGGAGGTTGGAGTCAGTACAAAACACCCTGAAACAGAACCAGTAGGAGGTTGGAGTCAGTACAAAACACCGTGAAACAGAACCATTAGGAGGTTGGCGTCAGTATAAAACACCCTGAAACAGAACCAGTAGGAGGTTGGAGTCAGTACAAAATAGCCTGAAACAGAACCAGTAGAAGGTTGGAGTCAGTACAAAACACCCTAAAACAGAACCAGTAGGTGGTTGGAGTCGGTACAAAACACCCTGAAACAGAACCAGTATGAGGTTGAAGTGAGTACAAAACACCCTGAAACAGAACCAGTAGGAGGTTCGAGTCAGTACAAAACACCCTAAAACAGAACCATTAGGCGGCTGGAGTCAGTACAAAACACCCCGAAACAGAACCAGTAGGAGGCTGGAGTCAGTATAAAACACCCCGAAACAGAACCATTAGGAGGTTGGAGTCAGTACAAAACACCCTAAAACAGAACCAGTAGAAGGTTGGAGTCAGTACAAAACACCCTGAAACAGAATCAGTAGGAGGCTGGAGTCAGTACAAAACACCCCGAAACAGAACCAGTATTAGGTTGGAGTCAGTACAAACACCCTAAAACGGAACCATTAGGAGGCTGGAGTCAGTATAAAACACCCTGAAACAGAACCAGGAGAAGGCGGGAGTCAGTATAAAACACCCTGAAACAGAACCAGGAGAAGGCGGGAGTCAGTACAAAACACCCCGAAACAGAACCATTAGGAGGTTGGAGTCTGTACAAAACACCCCGAAACAGAACCAGTAGGAGGTTCTAGTCAGTACAAAACACCCTAAAACAGAACCATTAGGCGGCTGGAGTCAGTACAAAACACCCCGAAACAGAACCAGTAGGAGGCTGGAGTCAGTATAAAACACCCCGAAACAGAACCATTAAGAGGTTGGAGTCAGTACAAAACACCCTAAAACAGAACCAATAGAAGGTTGGAGTCAGTACAAAACACCCTGAAACAGAATCAGTAGGAGGCTGGAGTCAGTACAAAACACCCCGAAACAGAACCAGTATTAGGTTGGAGTCAGTACAAAACACCCTAAAACGGAACCATTAGGAGGCTGGAGTCAGTACAAAGCACACCGAAACAGAACCATTAGGAGGTTGGCGTCAGTATAGAACACCCTGAAACAGAACCAGTAGGAGGTTGGAGTCAGTACAAAATACCCTGAAACAGAACCAGTAGGAGGATGGAGTCTGTACAAAACACCCTGAAACAGAACCAGTAGGAGGCTGGAGTCAGTATAAAACACCCTGAAACAGAACCAGGAGAAGGCGGGAGTCAGTACAAAACACCCCGAAACAGAACCATTAGGAGGTTGGCGTCAGTATAAAACACCCTGAAACAGAACCAGTAGGAGGTTGGAGTCAGTACAAAACACCCTGAAACAGAACCAGTAGGAGGTTGGAGTCAGTACAAAACACCGTGAAACAGAACCATTAGGAGGTTGGCGTCAGTATAAAACACCCTGAAACAGAACCAGTAGGAGGTTGGAGTCAGTACAAAATAGCCTGAAACAGAACCAGTAGAAGGTTGGAGTCAGTACAAAACACCCTAAAACAGAACCAGTAGGTGGTTGGAGTCGGTACAAAACACCCTGAAACAGAACCAGTATGAGGTTGAAGTGAGTACAAAACACCCTGAAACAGAACCAGTAGGAGGTTCGAGTCCGTACAAAACACCCTAAAACAGAACCATTAGGCGGCTGGAGTCAGTACAAAACACCCCGAAACAGAACCAGTAGGAGGCTGGAGTCAGTATAAAACACCCCGAAACAGAACCATTAAGAGGTTGGAGTCAGTACAAAACACCCTAAAACAGAACCAATAGAAGGTTGGAGTCAGTACAAAACACCCTGAAACAGAATCAGTAGGAGGCTGGAGTCAGTACAAAACACCCCGAAACAGAACCAGTATTAGGTTGGAGTCAGTACAAAACACCCTAAAACGGAACCATTAGGAGGCTGGAGTCAGTACAAAGCACACCGAAACAGAACCATTAGGAGGTTGGCGTCAGTATAGAACACCCTGAAACAGAACCAGTAGGAGGTTGGAGTCAGTACAAAATACCCTGAAACAGAACCAGTAGGAGGATGGAGTCTGTACAAAACACCCTGAAACAGAACCAGTATGAGGTTGAAGTGAGTACAAAACACCCTGAAACAGAACCAGTAGAAGGTTGAAGTGAGTATAAAACACCCTGAAACAGAACCAGTATTAGGTTGGAGTCAGTACAAAACACCCTAAAACGGAACCATTAGGAGGCTGGAGTCAGTACAAAACACACCGAAACAGAACCATTAGGAGGTTGGCGTCAGTATAGAACACCCTGAAACAGAACCAGTAGGAGGTTGGAGTCAGTACAAAATACCCTGAAACAGAACCAGTAGGAGGATGGAGTCTGTACAAAACACCCTGAAACAGAACCAGTAGGAGGCTGGAGTCAGTATAAAACACCCTGAAACAGAACCAGGAGAAGGCGGGAGTCAGTACAAAACACCCCGAAACAGAACCATTAGGAGGTTGGCGTCAGTATAAAACACCCTGAAACAGAACCAGTAGGAGGTTGGAGTCAGTACAAAACACCCTGAAACAGAACCAGTAGGAGGTTGGAGTCAGTACAAAACACCCTGAAACAGAACCAGGAGAAGGCGGGAGTCAGTACAAAACACCCCGAAACAGAACCATTAGGAGGTTGGCGTCAGTATAAAACACCCTGAAACAGAACCAGTAGGAGGTTGGAGTCAGTACAAAACACCCTGAAACAGAACCAGTAGGAGGTTGGAGTCAGTACAAAACACCCTGAAACAGAACCATTAGGTGGTTGGCGTCAGTATAAAACACCCTGAAACAGAACCAGTAGGAGGTTGGAGTCAGTACAAAACACCCTGAAACAGAACCATTAGGTGGTTGGCGTCAGTATAAAACACCCTGAAACAGAACCAGTAGGAGGTTGGAGTCAGTACAAAATAGCCTGAAACAGAACCAGTAGAAGGTTGGAGTCAGTACAAAACACCCTAAAACAGAACCAGTAGGTGGTTGGAGTCAGTACAAAACACCCTGAAACAGAACCAGTATGAGGTTGAAGTGAGTACAAAACACCCTGAAACAGAACCAGTAGAAGGTTGAAGTGAGTACAAAACACCCTGAAACAGAACCAGTAGAAGGTTGGAGTCAGTATAAAACACCCTGAAACAGAACCAGTAGGAGGTTGGAGTCAGTAAAAAACACCCTAAAACGGAACCATTAGGAGGCTGGAGTCAGTACAAAACACACCGAAATAGAACCATTAGGAGGTTGGCGTCAGTATAGAACACCCTGAAACAGAACCAGTAGGAGGTTGGAGTCAGTACAAAATACCCTGAAACAGAACCAGTAGGAGGATGGAGTCTGTACAAAACACCCTGAAACAGAACCAGTATGAGGCTGGAGTCAGTATAAAACACCCTGAAACAGAACCAGGAGAAGGCGGGAGTCAGTACAAAACACCCCGAAACAGAACCATTAGGAGGTTGGCGTCAGTATAAAACACCCTGAAACAGAACCAGTAGGAGGTTGGAGTCAGTACAAAACACCCTGAAACAGAACCAGTAGGAGGTTGGAGTCAGTACAAAACACCGTGAAACAGAACCATTAGGAGGTTGGCGTCAGTATAAAACACCCTGAAACAGAACCAGTAGGAGGTTGGAGTCAGTACAAAATAGCCTGAAACAGAACCAGTAGAAGGTTGGAGTCAGTACAAAACACCCTAAAACAGAACCAGTAGGTGGTTGGAGTCGGTACAAAACACCCTGAAACAGAACCAGTATGAGGTTGAAGTGAGTACAAAACACCCTAAAACAGAACCAGTAGGAGGTTCGAGTCAGTACAAAACACCCTAAAACAGAACCATTAGGCGGCTGGAGTCAGTACAAAACACCCCGAAACAGAACCAGTAGGAGTCTGGAGTCAGTATAAAACACCCCGAAACAGAACCATTAGGAGGTTGGAGTCAGTACAAAACACCCTAAAACAGAACCAGTAGAAGGTTGGAGTCAGTACAAAACACCCTGAAACAGAATCAGTAGGAGGCTGGAGTCAGTACAAAACACCCTAAAACAGAACCATTAGGCGGCTGGAGTCAGTACAAAACACCCCGAAACAGAACCAGTAGGAGGCTGGAGTCAGTATAAAACACCCCGAAACAGAACCATTAAGAGGTTGGAGTCAGTACAAAACACCCTAAAACAGAACCAATAGAAGGTTGGAGTCAGTACAAAACACCCTGAAACAGAATCAGTAGGAGGCTGGAGTCAGTACAAAACACCCCGAAACAGAACCAGTATTAGGTTGGAGTCAGTACAAAACACCCTAAAACGGAACCATTAGGAGGCTGGAGTCAGTACAAAGCACACCGAAACAGAACCATTAGGAGGTTGGCGTCAGTATAGAACACCCTGAAACAGAACCAGTAGGAGGTTGGAGTCAGTACAAAATACCCTGAAACAGAACCAGTAGGAGGATGGAGTCTGTACAAAACACCCTGAAACAGAACCAGTATGAGGTTGAAGTGAGTACAAAACACCCTGAAACAGAACCAGTAGAAGGTTGAAGTGAGTATAAAACACCCTGAAACAGAACCAGTATTAGGTTGGAGTCAGTACAAAACACCCTAAAACGGAACCATTAGGAGGCTGGAGTCAGTACAAAACACACCGAAACAGAACCATTAGGAGGTTGGCGTCAGTATAGAACACCCTGAAACAGAACCAGTAGGAGGTTGGAGTCAGTACAAAATACCCTGAAACAGAACCAGTAGGAGGATGGAGTCTGTACAAAACACCCTGAAACAGAACCAGTAGGAGGCTGGAGTCAGTATAAAACACCCTGAAACAGAACCAGGAGAAGGCGGGAGTCAGTACAAAACACCCCGAAACAGAACCATTAGGAGGTTGGCGTCAGTATAAAACACCCTGAAACAGAACCAGTAGGAGGTTGGAGTCAGTACAAAACACCCTGAAACAGAACCAGTAGGAGGTTGGAGTCAGTACAAAACACCCTGAAACAGAACCAGGAGAAGGCGGGAGTCAGTACAAAACACCCCGAAACAGAACCATTAGGAGGTTGGCGTCAGTATAAAACACCCTGAAACAGAACCAGTAGGAGGTTGGAGTCAGTACAAAACACCCTGAAACAGAACCAGTAGGAGGTTGGAGTCAGTACAAAACACCCTGAAACAGAACCATTAGGTGGTTGGCGTCAGTATAAAACACCCTGAAACAGAACCAGTAGGAGGTTGGAGTCAGTACAAAATAGCCTGAAACAGAACCAGTAGAAGGTTGGAGTCAGTACAAAACACCCTAAAACAGAACCAGTAGGTGGTTGGAGTCAGTACAAAACACCCTGAAACAGAACCAGTATGAGGTTGAAGTGAGTACAAAACACCCTGAAACAGAACCAGTAGAAGGTTGAAGTGAGTACAAAACACCCTGAAACAGAACCAGTAGAATGTTGAAGTGAATATAAAACACCCTGAAACAGAACCAGTAGGAGGTTGGAGTCAGTACAAAACACCCTGAAACAGAACCAGTAGAATGTTGAAGTGAATATAAAACACCCTGAAACAGAACCAGTAGGAGGTTGGAGTCAGTACAAAACACCCTAAAACGGAACCATTAGGAGGCTGGAGTCAGTACAAAACACACCGAAATAGAACCATTAGGAGGTTGGCGTCAGTATAGAACACCCTGAAACAGAACCAGTAGGAGGTTGGAGTCAGTACAAAATACCCTGAAACAGAACCAGTAGGAGGATGGAGTCTGTACAAAACACCCTGAAACAGAACCAGTATGAGGCTGGAGTCAGTATAAAACACCCTGAAACAGAACCAGGAGAAGGCGGGAGTCAGTACAAAACACCCCGAAACAGAACCATTAGGAGGTTGGCGTCAGTATAAAACACCCTGAAACAGAACCAGTAGGAGGTTGGAGTCAGTACAAAACACCCTGAAACAGAACCAGTAGGAGGTTGGAGTCAGTACAAAACACCGTGAAACAGAACCATTAGGAGGTTGGCGTCAGTATAAAACACCCTGAAACAGAACCAGTAGGAGGTTGGAGTCAGTACAAAATAGCCTGAAACAGAACCAGTAGAAGGTTGGAGTCAGTACAAAACACCCTAAAACAGAACCAGTAGGTGGTTGGAGTCGGTACAAAACACCCTGAAACAGAACCAGTATGAGGTTGAAGTGAGTACAAAACACCCTGAAACAGAACCAGTAGGAGGTTCGAGTCAGTACAAAACACCCTAAAACAGAACCATTAGGCGGCTGGAGTCAGTACAAAACACCCCGAAACAGAACCAGTAGGAGGCTGGAGTCAGTATAAAACACCCCGAAACAGAACCATTAGGAGGTTGGAGTCAGTACAAAACACCCTAAAACAGTACCAGTAGAAGGTTGGAGTCAGTACAAAACACCCTGAAACAGAATCAGTAGGAGGCTGGAGTCAGTACAAAACACCCCGAAACAGAACCAGTATTAGGTTGGAGTCAGTACAAACACCCTAAAACGGAACCATTAGGAGGCTGGAGTCAGTATAAAACACCCTGAAACAGAACCAGGAGAAGGCGGGAGTCAGTATAAAACACCCTGAAACAGAACCAGGAGAAGGCGGGAGTCAGTACAAAACACCCCGAAACAGAACCATTAGGAGGTTGGAGTCTGTACAAAACACCCCGAAACAGAACCAGTAGGAGGTTCTAGTCAGTACAAAACACCCTAAAACAGAACCATTAGGCGGCTGGAGTCAGTACAAAACACCCCGAAACAGAACCAGTAGGAGGCTGGAGTCAGTATAAAACACCCCGAAACAGAACCATTAAGAGGTTGGAGTCAGTACAAAACACCCTAAAACAGAACCAATAGAAGGTTGGAGTCAGTACAAAACACCCTGAAACAGAATCAGTAGGAGGCTGGAGTCAGTACAAAACACCCCGAAACAGAACCAGTATTAGGTTGGAGTCAGTACAAAACACCCTAAAACGGAACCATTAGGAGGCTGGAGTCAGTACAAAGCACACCGAAACAGAACCATTAGGAGGTTGGCGTCAGTATAGAACACCCTGAAACAGAACCAGTAGGAGGTTGGAGTCAGTACAAAATACCCTGAAACAGAACCAGTAGGAGGATGGAGTCTGTACAAAACACCCTGAAACAGAACCAGTATGAGGTTGAAGTGAGTACAAAACACCCTGAAACAGAACCAGTAGAAGGTTGAAGTGAGTATAAAACACCCTGAAACAGAACCAGTAGGAGGTTGGAGTCAGTACAAAACACCCTGAAACAGAACCAGTAGAAGGTTGAAGTGAGTATAAAACACCCTGAAACAGAACCAGTAGAAGGTTGAAGTGAGTATAAAACACACTGAAACAGAACCAGTAGGAGGTTGGAGTCAGTACAAAACACCCTGAAACAGAACCAGTAGAAGGTTGAAGTGAGTACAAAACACACTGAAACAGAACCAGTAGGAGGTTGGAGTCAGTACAAAACACACTGAAACAGAACCAGTATGAGGTTGAAGTGAGTACAAAACACCCTGAAACAGAACCAGTATGAGGTTGGAGTCAGTACAAAACACCCTGAAACAGAACCAGTAGAAGGTTGGAGTCAGTATAAAACACCCTGAAACAGAACCAGTAGGAGGTTGAAGTGAGTACAAAACACCCTGAAACAGAACCAGTAGAAGGTTGAAGTGAGTACAAAACACCCTGAAACAGAACCAGTAGAAGGTTGAAGTGAGTACAAAACACCCTGAAACAGAACCAGTATGAGGTTGAAGTGAGTACAAAACACACTGAAACAGAACCAGTAGGAGGCTGGAGTCAGTACAAAACACCCTGAAACAGAACCAGTATGAGGTTGAAGTGAGTACAAAACACACTGAAACAGAACCAGTAGGAGGTTGGAGTCAGGACAAAACACCCTGAAACAGAACCAGTATGAGGTTGAAGTGAGTATAAAACACCCTGAAACAGAACCAGTAGAAGGTTGAAGTGAGTATAAAACACCCTGAAACAGAACCAGTATGAGGCTGGAGTCAGTACAAAACACCCTGAAACAGAACCAGTAGGAGGCTGGAGTCAGTACAAAACACCCTGAAACAGAACCAGTATGAGGTTGAAGTGAGTACAAAACACACTGAAACAGAACCAGTAGGAGGTTGAAGTGAGTACAAAACACACTGAAACAGAACCAGTAGGAGGATGGAGTCAGTACAAAACACCCTGAAACAGAACCAGTAGAAGGTTGAAGTGAGAATATAAAACACCCTGAAACAGAACCAGTAGGAGGTTGGAGTCAGTACAAAACACCCTGAAACAGAACCAGTAGAATGTTGGAGTCAGTACAAAACACCCTGAAACAGAACCAGTAGGAGGTTGGAGTCAGTACAAACACACACCGAAACAGAACCAGTAGGAGGTTAGAGTTGGTACAAAACACCCTAAAACAGAACCAGTAGGAGGTTGGAGTCAGTACAAAACACCCTGAAACAGAACCAGTAGAATGTTGGAGTCAGTACAAAACACCCTGAAACAGAACCAGTAGGAGGTTGGAGTCAGTACAAACACACACCGAAACAGAACCAGTAGGAGGTTAGAGTTGGTACAAAACACCCTAAAACAGAACCAGTAGGAGGTTGGAGTCAGGACAAAACACCCTGAAACAGAACCAGTATGAGGTTGATGTGAGTACAAAACACCCTGAAACAGAACCAGTAGAAGGTTGAAGTGAGTATAAAACACCCTGAAACAGAACCAGTAGAAGGTTGAAGTGAGTACAAAACACCCTAAAACAGAACCAGTAGAATGTTGAAGTGAGTACAAAACACCCTAAAACAGAACCAGTAGAAGGTTGAAGTGAGTACAAAACACCCTAAAACAGAACCAGTAGAATGTTGAAGTGAGTATAAAACACCCTGAAACAGAACCAGTATGAGGTTGGAGTCAGTATAAACACACACCGAAACAGAACCAGTAGGAGGTTAGAGTTGGTACAAAACATCCTAAAACAGAACCAGTAGGAGGTTGGAGTCAATACAAAACACCCCGAAACAGAACCAGTATGAGGTTGAAGTGAGTACAAAACACCCCGAAACAGAACCAGTAGGATGTTGGAGTCAGTACAAAACACCCTGAAACACAACCAGTATGAGGCTGGCGTCAGTACAAAACACCCTGAAACAGAACCAGTAGGAGGTTGGCGTCAGTACAAAACACCCTGAAACAGAACCAGTAGAAGGTTGGAGTCAGTATAAAACACCCTGAAACAGAACCAGTAGGAGGTTCGAGTCAGTACAAAACACCCTGAAACAGAACCGGTAGGAGGCTGGAGTCAGTACAAAACACCCCGAAACAGAACCATTAGGAGGCTGGAGTCAGTATAAAACACCCTGAAACAGAACCAGTAGGAGGCTGGAGTCAGTACAAAACACCCTAAAACAGAACCAGTAGGAGGCTGGAGTCAGTACAAACACACACCGAAACAGAACCAGTAGGAGCTTGGAGTCAGTATAAAACACCCTGAAACAGAACCAGTAGGAGGTTGGAGTCAGTATAAAACACCCTGAAACAGAACCAGTAGGAGGTTGGAGTCAGTATAAAACTCCATAAAACAGAACCAGTAGGATGTTGGAGTCAGTACAAAACACCCTGAAACAGAACCAGTATGAGGTTGGAGTCAGCACAAAACACCCCGAAACAGAACCAGTAGGAGGTTGAAGTCAGTACAAAACACCCTGAAACAGAACCAGTAGAAGGTTGGAGTCAGTATAAAACACCCTGAAACAGAACCAGTAGGAGGTTGGAGTCATTATAAAACACCCTGAAACAGAACCATTAGGAGGCTGGAGTCAGTACAAAACACCCTGAAACAGAACCAGTAGAAGGTTGGAGTCAGTATAAAACACCCTGAAACAGAACCAGTAGGAGGTTCGAGTCAGTACAAAACACCCTGAAACAGAACCAGTATGAGGCTGGAGTCAGTACAAAACACCCCGAAACAGAACCATTAGGAGGCTGGAGTCAGTACAAAACACCCCGAAACAGAACCAGTAGGAGGTTGGCGTCAGTATAAAACACCCTGAAACAGAACCAGTAGGAGGTTGGAGTCAGTACAAAATACCCTGAAACAGAACCAGTAGAAGGTTGGAGTCCGTACAAAACACCCTGAAACAGAACCAGTAGAATGTTGGAGTCAGTATAAAACACCCTGAAACAGAACCAGTAGGAGGTTGGAGTCAGTACAAAACACCCTGAAACAGAACCAGTAGAAGGTTGGAGTCAGTATAAAACACCCTGAAACAGAACCAGTAGGAGGTTGGAGTCAGTACAAAACACCCTAGAACAGAACCATTAGGAGGCTGGAGTCAGTACAAAACACCCCGAAACAGAACCAATTGGAGGTTGGCGTCAGTATAAAACACCCTGAAACAGAACCAGTAGAAGGTTGGAGTCAGTACAAAACACCCCGAAACAGAACCAGTAGGAGGTTGGAGTCAGTACAAAACACCCCGAAACAGAACCAGTAGGAGGTTCGAGTCAGAACAAAACACTCTAAAACAGAACCATTAGGAGGCTGGAGTCAGTACAAAACACCCCGAAACAGAACCAGTAGGAGGCTGGAGTCTGTATAAAACACCCCGAAACAGAACCAGTAGGAGGTTGGAGTCAGTACAAAACAACCTAAAACAGAACCAGTAGAATGTTGGAGTCAGTACAAAACACCCTGAAACAGAACCAGTAGGAGGCTGGAGTCAGTACAAAACACCCCGAAACACAACCAGTAGGAGGCTGGAGTCAGTATAAAACACACTGAAACACAACCAGTATGAGGTTGAAGTGAGTACAAAACACACTGAAACACAACCAGTATGAGGTTGAAGTGAGTACAAAACACACTGAAACAGAACCAGTAGGAGGTTGAAGTGAGTACAAAACACCCTGAAACAGAACCAGTAGAAGGTTGGAGTCAGTACAAAACACACTGAAACAGAACCAGTAGGAGGTTGGAGTCAGGACAAAACACCCCGAAACAGAACCAGTAGGAGGTTGAAGTGAGTACAAAACACCCTGAAACAGAACCAGTAGAAGGTTGGAGTCAGTACAAAACACACTGAAACAGAACCAGTAGGAGGTTGGAGTCAGTACAAAACACCCTGAAACAGAACCAGTAGGAGGTTGAAGTGAGTACAAAACACCCTGAAACAGAACCAGTAGAAGGTTGGAGTCAGTACAAAACACACTGAAACAGAACCAGTATGAGGTTGAAGTGAGTATAAAACACCCTGAAACAGAACCAGTAGAAGGTTGAAGTGAGTACAAAACACCCTGAAACAGAACCAGTAGGAGGTTGGAGTCAGTACAAACACACACCGAAACAGAACCAGTAGGAGGTTAGAGTTGGTACAAAACACCCTAAAACAGAACCAGTAGGAGGTTGGAGTCAGGACAAAACACCCTAAAACAGAACCAGTAGAATGTTGAAGTGAGTATAAAACACCCTGAAACAGAACCAGTATGAGGTTGGAGTCAGTATAAACACACACCGAAACAGAACCAGTAGGAGGTTAGAGTTGGTACAAAACATCCTAAAACAGAACCAGTAGGAGGTTGGAGTCAATACAAAACACCCCGAAACAGAACCATTAGGAGGCTGGAGTCAGTACAAAACACCCCGAAACAGAACCAGTAGGATGTTGGAGTCAGTACAAAACACCCTGAAACACAACCAGTATGAGGCTGGAGTCAGTACAAAACACCCTGAAACAGAACCAGTAGGAGGCTGGAGTCAGTACAAAACACCCTGAAACAGAACCAGTAGGAGGCTGGAGTCAGTACAAAACACCCTGAAACAGAACCAGTAGGAGGCTGGAGTCAGTACAAAACACCCTAAAACAGAACCAGTAGGAGGCTGGAGTCAGTACAAAACACCCTGAAACAGAACCAGTAGGAGGCTGGAGTCAGTACAAAACACCCTAAAACAGAACCAGTAGGAGGCTGGAGTCAGTACAAAACACCCTAAAACAGAACCAGTAGGAGGCTGGAGTCAGTACAAAACACACTGAAACAGAACCAGTAGGAGGCTGGAGTCAGTACAAAACACCCTAAAACAGAACCAGTAGGAGGCTGGAGTCAGTACAAACACACACCGAAACAGAACCAGTAGGAGCTTGGAGTCAGTATAAAACACCTTGAAACAGAACCAGTAGGAGGTTGGAGTCAGTATAAAACACCCTGAAACAGAACCAGTAGGAGGTTGGAGTCAGTATAAAACACCATAAAACAGAACCAGTAGGATGTTGGAGTCAGTACAAAACACCGTGAAACAGAACCAGTATGAGGTTGGAGTCAGCACAAAACACCCCGAAACAGAACCAGTAGGAGGTTGAAGTCAGTACAAAACACCCTGAAACAGAACCAGTAGAAGGTTGGAGTCAGTATAAAACACCCTGAAACAGAACCAGTAGGAGGTTGGAGTCATTATAAAACACCCTGAAACAGAACCATTAGGAGGCTGGAGTCAGTACAAAACACCCTGAAACAGAACCAGTAGAAGGTTGGAGTCAGTATAAAACACCCTGAAACAGAACCAGTAGGAGGTTCGAGTCAGTACAAACACACACCGAAACAGAACCAGTAGGAGCTTGGAGTCAGTATAAAACACCTTGAAACAGAACCAGTATGAGGTTGGAGTCAGCACAAAACACCCCGAAACAGAACCAGTAGGAGGTTGAAGTCAGTACAAAACACCCTGAAACAGAACCAGTAGGAGGCTGGAGTCAGTACAAAACACCCTAAAACAGAACCAGTAGGAGGCTGGAGTCAGTACAAACACACACCGAAACAGAACCAGTAGGAGCTTGGAGTCAGTATAAAACACCTTGAAACAGAACCAGTAGGAGGTTGGAGTCAGTATAAAACACCCTGAAACAGAACCAGTAGGAGGTTGGAGTCAGTATAAAACACCATAAAACAGAACCAGTAGGATGTTGGAGTCAGTACAAAACACCCTGAAACAGAACCAGTATGAGGTTGGAGTCAGCACAAAACACCCCGAAACAGAACCAGTAGGAGGTTGAAGTCAGTACAAAACACCCTGAAACAGAACCAGTAGAAGGTTGGAGTCAGTATAAAACACCCTGAAACAGAACCAGTAGGAGGTTGGAGTCATTATAAAACACCCTGAAACAGAACCATTAGGAGGCTGGAGTCAGTACAAAACACCCTGAAACAGAACCAGTAGAAGGTTGGAGTCAGTATAAAACACCCTGAAACAGAACCAGTAGGAGGTTCGAGTCAGTACAAACACACACCGAAACAGAACCAGTAGGAGCTTGGAGTCAGTATAAAACACCTTGAAACAGAACCAGTATGAGGTTGGAGTCAGCACAAAACACCCCGAAACAGAACCAGTAGGAGGTTGAAGTCAGTACAAAACACCCTGAAACAGAACCAGTAGGAGGCTGGAGTCAGTACAAAACACCCTAAAACAGAACCAGTAGGAGGCTGGAGTCAGTACAAAACACCCTGAAACAGAACCAGTAGGAGGCTGGAGTCAGTACAAAACACACTGAAACAGAACCAGTAGGAGGCTGGAGTCAGTACAAAACACCCTAAAACAGAACCAGTAGGAGGCTGGAGTCAGTACAAACACACACCGAAACAGAACCAGTAGGAGCTTGGAGTCAGTATAAAACACCTTGAAACAGAACCAGTAGGAGGTTGGAGTCAGTATAAAACACCCTGAAACAGAACCAGTAGGAGGTTGGAGTCAGTATAAAACACCATAAAACAGAACCAGTAGGATGTTGGAGTCAGTACAAAACACCCTGAAACAGAACCAGTATGAGGTTGGAGTCAGCACAAAACACCCCGAAACAGAACCAGTAGGAGGTTGAAGTCAGTACAAAACACCCTGAAACAGAACCAGTAGGAGGTTCGAGTCAGTACAAAACACCCTGAAACAGAACCAGTATGAGGCTGGAGTCAGTACAAAACACCCCGAAACAGAACCATTAGGAGGCTGGAGTCAGTACAAAACACCCTGAAACAGAACCAGTAGGAGGCTGGAGTCAGTACAAAACACCCCGAAACAGAACCATTAGGAGGTTGGAGTCAGTATAAAACACCCTGAAACAGAACCAGTAGGATGTTGGAGTCAGTACAAAACACCCTGAAACAGAACCAGTAGAAGGTTGGAATCAGTACAAAACACCCTGAAACAGAACCAGTAGGAGGTTGGAGTCAGTATAAAACACCCTGAAACAGAACCAGTAGGAGGATGGAGTCAGCATAAAACACCCTGAAATAGAACCAGTAGGAGGTTGGAGTCAGTATAAAACACCCTGAAACAGAACCAGTAGGAGGATGGAGTCAGTATAAAACACCATAAAACAGAACCAGTAGGAGGTTGGAGTCAGTACAAAACACCCCGAAACAGAACAGGTAGGAGGTTGAAGTGAGTATAAAACACCCTGAAACAGAACCAGTAGAAGGTTGGACTCAGTACAAAACACCCCCGAAACAGAACCAGTAGGAGGTTGAAGTGAGTATAAAACACCCTGAAACAGAACCATTAGGAGGTTGGAATCAGTACAAAACACCCTGAAACAGAACCATTAGGAGGCTGGAGTAAGTAAAAAACACCCCGAAACAGAACCAGTAGGACGTTGGAGTCAGTACAAAACACCCCAAAATAGAACCAGTAGGAGGTTGGAGTCAGTACAAAACACCACGAAACAGAACCAGTAGGAGGTTGGAGTCAGTACAAAACACCCTAGAACAGAACCATTAGGAGGCTGGAGTCAGTACAAAACACCCCGAAACAGAACCATTAGGAGGTTGGCGTCAGTATAAAACACCCTGAAACAGAACCAGTAGAAGGTTGGAGTCAGTACAAAACACCCCGAAACAGAACCAGTAGGAGGTTCGAGTCAGTACAAAACACTCTAAAACAGAACCATTAGGAGGCTGGAGTCAGTACAAAACACCCCGAAACAGAACCAGTAGGAGGCTGGAGTCAGTATAAAACACCCCGAAACAGAACCAGTAGGAGGTTGGCGTCAGTATAAAACACCCTGAAACAGAACCAGTAGGAGGTTGGAGTCAGTACAAACACCCTGAAACAGAACCAGTAGGAGGTTGGAGTCAGTACAAAACACCCTGAAACAGAACCAGTAGGAGGTTGGCGTCAGTACAAAACACCCTGAAACAGAACCAGTAGGAGGCTGGAGTAAGTAAAAAACACCCCAAAACAGAACCAGTAGGAGGTTGGAGTCAGTACAAAACACCCCAAAATAGAACCAGTAGGAGGTTGGAGTCAGTACAAAACACCACGAAACAGAACCAGTAGGAGGTTGGAGTCAGTACAAAACACCCTAGAACAGAACCATTAGGAGGCTGGAGTCAGTACAAAACACCCCGAAACAGAACCAGTAGGAGGTTGGCGTCAGTACAAAACACCCTGAAACAGAACCAGTAGAAGGTTGGAGTAAGTAAAAAACACCCCGAAACAGAACCAGTAGGAGGTTGGAGTCAGTACAAAACACCCCGAAACAGAACCAGTAGGATGTTCGAGTCAGTACAAAACACTCTAAAACAGAACCATTAGGAGGCTGGAGTCAGTACAAAACACCCCGAAACAGAACCAGTAGGAGGCTGGAGTCAGTATAAAACACCCCGTAACAGAACCAGTAGGAGGTTGGCGTCAGTATAAAACACCCTGAAACAGAACCAGTAGGAGGTTGGAGTCAGTACAAAACACCCTGAAACAGAACCAGTAGGAGGTTGGAGTCAGTACAAAACACCCTGAAACAGAACCATTAGGAGGTTGGCGTCAGTATAAAACACCCTGAAACAGAACCAGTAGGAGGTTGGAGTCAGTGCAAAATACCCTGAAACAGAACCAGTAGAAGGTTGGAGTCCGTACAAAACACCCTAAAACAGAACCAGTAGGAGGTTGGAGTCAGGACAAAACACCCTGAAACAGAACCAGTATGAGGTTGAAGTGAGTACAAAACACCCTGAAACAGAACCAGTAGAATGTTGAAGTGAGAATATAAAACACCCTGAAACAGAACCAGTAGGAGGTTGGAGTCAGTATAAAACACCCTGAAACAGAACCAGTAGGAGGATGGAGTCAGTATAAAACACCCTGAAATAGAACCAGTAGGAGGTTGGAGTCAGTATAAAACACCCTGAAACAGAACCAGTAGGAGGATGGAGTCAGTATAAAACACCATAAAACAGAACCAGTAGGAGGTTGGAGTCAGTACAAAACACCCCGAAACAGAACCAGTAGGAGGTTGAAGTGAGTATAAAACACCCTGAAACAGAACCAGTAGAAGGTTGGAGTCAGTACAAAACACCCCCGAAACAGAACCAGTAGGAGGTTGAAGTGAGTATAAAACACCCTGAAACAGAACCAGTAGGAGGCTGGAGTAAGTAAAAAATACCCCGAAACAGAACCAGTAGGAGGTTGGAGTCAGTACAAAACACCCCAAAATAGAACCAGTAGGAGGTTGGAGTCAGTACAAAACACCACGAAACAGAACCAGTAGGAGGTTGGAGTCAGTACAAAACACCCTAGAACAGAACCATTAGGAGGCTGGAGTCAGTACAAAACACCCCGAAACAGAACCATTAGGAGGTTGGCGTCAGTATAAAACACCCTGAAACAGAACCAGTAGAAGGTTGGAGTCGGTACAAAACACCCCGAAAGAGAACCAGTGGGAGGTTGGAGTCAGTACAAAACACCCCGAAACAGAACCAGTAGGAGGTTCGAGTCAGTACAAAACACTCTAAAACAGAACCATTAGGAGGCTGGAGTCAGTACAAAACACCCCGAAACAGAACCAGTAGGAGGCTGGAGTCAGTACAAAACACCCCGAAACAGAACCAGTAGGAGGTTGGAGTCAGTACAAAACACCCCGAAACAGAACCATTAGGAGGCTGGAGTCAGTACAAAACACCCTGAAACAGAACCAGTAGGAGGCTGGAGTCAGTACAAAACACCCCGAAACAGAACCATTAGGAGGTTGGCGTCAGTATAAAACACCCTGAAACAGAACCAGTAGGAGGTTGGAGTCAGTACAAAACACCCTGAAACAGAACCAGTAGGAGGTTGGAGTCAGTACAAAATACCCTGAAACAGAACCATTAGGAGGTTGGCGTCAGTATAAAATACCCTGAAACAGAACCAGTAGAAGATTGGAGTCCGTACAAAACACCCTAAAACAGAACCAGTAGGAGGTTGGAGTCCGTACAAAACACCCTGAAACAGAACCCGTAGGAGGTTGGAGTCAGTACAAAACACCCTGAAACAGAACCAGTAGAAGGTTGAAGTGAGAATATAAAACACCCTGAAACAGAACCAGTATGAGGTTGAAGTGAGTACAAAACACCCTGAAACAGAACCAATAGGAGGTTGGAGTCAGTACAAAACACCCTGAAACAGAACCAGTAGAAGGTTGGAGTCAGTATAAAACACCCTGAAACAGAACCAGTAGAAGGTTGGAGTCAGTATAAAACACCCTGAAACAGAACCAGTAGAAGGTTGGAGTCAGTATAAAACACCCTGAAACAGAACCAATAGGAGGTTGGAGTCAGTACAAAACACCCTGAAACAGAACCAATAGGAGGTTGGAGTCAGTACAAAACACCCTGAAACAGAACCAATAGGAGGTTGGAGTCAGTATAAAACACCCTGAAACAGAACCAGTAGAAGGTTGGAGTCAGTATAAACACACACCGAAACAGAACCAGTAGGATGTTGGAGTCAGTACAAAACACTCTGAAACAGAACCAGTGGGAGCTTGGAGTCAGTATAATACACCATAAAACAGAACCAGTAGGATGTTGGAGTCAGTACAAAACACCCTGTAACAGAACCAGTAGAAGGTTGGAATCAGTACAAAACACCCTGAAACAGAACCGGTAGGAGGTTGGAGTCAGTATAAAACACCCTGAAACAGAACCAGTAGGAGGATGGAGTCAGTATAAAACACCCTGAAACAGAACCAGTAGGAGGTTGGAGTCAGTATAAAACACCCTGAAACAGAATCAGTATGAGGTTGAAGTCAGTATAAAACACCCTGAAACAGAACCAGTAGGAGGTTGGAGTCAGTACAAAACACCCTGAAACAGAACCAGTAGAAGATTGGAGTCAGTATAAACACACACCGAAACAGAACCGGTAGGATGTTGGAGTCAGTACAAAACACCCTGAAACAGAACCAGTATGAGGTTGAAGTGAATATAAAACACCCTGAAACAGAACCAGTAGAAGGTTGAAGTGAGTACAAAACACCCTGAAACAGACCCAGTAGGAGGCTGGAGTCACTACAAAACACCCTGAAACAGAACCAGTAGGAGGCTGGAGTCAGTACAAAAGACCCTGAAACAGAACCAGTAGGAGGCTGGAGTCAGTACAAACACACACCGAAACAGAACCAGTAGGAGGTTAGAGTTGGTACAAAACATCATAAAACAGAACCAGTAGGAGGTTGGAGTCAGTAGAAAACACCATGAAACAGAACCAGTGGGAGCTTGGAGTCAGTATAATACACCATAAAACAGAACCAGTAGGATGTTGGAGTCAGTACAAAACACCCTGTAACAGAACCAGTAGAAGGTTGGAATCAGTACAAAACACTCTGAAACAGAACCGGTAGTAGGTTGGAGTCAGTATAAAACACCCTGAAACAGAACCAGTAGGAGGATGGAGTCAGTATAAAACACCCTGAAACAGAACCAGTAGGAGGTTGGAGTCAGTATAAAACACCCTGAAACAGAACCAGTATGAGGTTGAAGTCAGTATAAAACACTATAAAACAGAACCAGTAGGAGGTTGGAGTCAGTACAAAACACCCCGAAACAGAACCAGTAGGAGGTTGAAGTGAGTATAAAACACCCTGAAACAGAACCAGTAGAAGGTTGGTCTCAGTACAAAACACACCCGAAACAGAACCAGTAGCAGGTTGAAGTGAGTATAAAACACCCTGAAACAGAACCATTAGGAGGTTGGAGTCAGTACAAAATACCCTGAAACAGAACCAGTAGGAGGCTGGAGTAAGTAAAAAACACCCCGAAACAGAACCAGTAGGAGGTTGGAGTCAGTACAAAACACACCAATACAGAACCAGTAGGAGGTTCGAGTCAGTACAAAACACTCTAAAACAGAACCAGTAGGAGGTTGGAGTCAGTACAAAACACCCCGAAACAGAACCAGTAGGAGGCTGGAGTCAGTATAAAACACCCCGTAACAGAACCAGTAGGAGGTTGGCGTCAGTATAAAACACCCTGAAACAGAACCAGTAGGAGGTTGGAGTCAGTACAAAACACCCTGAAACAGAACCATTAGGAGGTTGGCGTCAGTATAAAACACCCTGAAACAGAACCAGTAGGAGGTTGGAGTCAGTGCAAAATACCCTGAAACAGAACCAGTAGAAGGTTGGAGTCCGTACAAAACACCCTAAAACAGAACCAGTAGGAGGTTGGAGTCAGGACAAAACACCCTGAAACAGTACCAGTATGAGGTTGAAGTGAGTACAAAACAACCTGAAACAGAACCAGTAGAAGGTTGAAGTGAGAATATAAAACACCCTGAAACAGAACCAGTAGGAGGTTGGAGTCAGTATAAAACACCCTGAAACAGAACCAGTAGGAGGATGGAGTCAGTATAAAACACCCTGAAATAGAACCAGTAGGAGGTTGGAGTCAGTATAAAACACCCTGAAACAGAACCAGTAGGAGGATGGAGTCAGTATAAAACACCATAAAACAGAACCAGTAGGAGGTTGGAGTCAGTACAAAACACCCCGAAACAGAACCAGTAGGAGGTTGAAGTGAGTATAAAACACCCTGAAACAGAACCAGTAGAAGGTTGGACTCAGTACAAAACACCCCCGAAACAGAACCAGTGGGAGGTTGAAGTGAGTATAAAACACCCTGAAACAGAACCATTAGGAGGTTGGAGTCAGTACAAAACACCCCAAAATAGAACCATTAGGAGGTTGGCGTCAGTATAAAACACCCTGAAACAGAACCAGTAGAAGGTTGGAGTCAGTACAAAACACCCCGAAACAGAACCAGTAGGAGGTTGGAGTCAGTACAAAACACCCCGAAACAGAACCAGTAGGAGGTTCGAGTCAGTACAAAACACTCTAAAACAGAACCATTAGGAGGCTGGAGTCAGTACAAAACACCCCGAAACAGAACCAGTAGGAGGCTGGAGTCAGTATAAAACACCCCGAAACAGAACCAGTAGGAGGTTGGCGTCAGTATAAAACACCCTGAAACAGAACCAGTAGGAGGTTGGAGTCAGTACAAAACACCCTGAAACAGAACCATTAGGAGGTTGGCGTCAGTATAAAATACCCTGAAACAGAACCAGTAGGATGTTCGAGTCAGTACAAAACACTCTAAAACAGAACCATTAGGAGGCTGGAGTCAGTACAAAACACCCCGAAACAGAACCAGTAGGAGGCTGGAGTCAGTATAAAACACCCCGTAACAGAACCAGTAGGAGGTTGGCGTCAGTATAAAACACCCTGAAACAGAACCAGTAGGAGGTTGGAGTCAGTACAAAACACCCTGAAACAGAACCAGTAGGAGGTTGGAGTCAGTACAAAACACCCTGAAACAGGACCATTAGGAGGTTGGCGTCAGTATAAAACACCCTGAAACAGAACCAGTAGGAGGTTGGAGTCGGTACAAAACACCCCGAAAGAGAACCAGTGGGAGGTTGGAGTCAGTACAAAACACCCCGAAACAGAACCAGTAGGAGGTTCGAGTCAGTACAAAACACTCTAAAACAGAACCATTAGGAGGCTGGAGTCAGTACAAAACACCCCGAAACAGAACCAGTAGGAGGTTGGAGTCAGTACAAAACACCCTAGAACAGAACCATTAGGAGGCTGGAGTCAGTACAAAACACCCCGAAACAGAACCATTAGGAGGTTGGCGTCAGTATAAAACACCCTGAAACAGAACCAGTAGAAGGTTGGAGTCGGTACAAAACACCCCGAAAGAGAACCAGTGGGAGGTTGGAGTCAGTACAAAACACCCCGAAACAGAACCAGTAGGAGGTTCGAGTCAGTACAAAACACTCTAAAACAGAACCATTAGGAGGCTGGAGTCAGTACAAAACACCCCGAAACAGAACCAGTAGGAGGCTGGAGTCAGTACAAAACACCCCGAAACAGAACCAGTAGGAGGTTGGAGTCAGTACAAAACACCCCGAAACAGAACCATTAGGAGGCTGGAGTCAGTACAAAACACCCTGAAACAGAACCAGTAGGAGGCTGGAGTCAGTACAAAACACCCCGAAACAGAACCATTAGGAGGTTGGCGTCAGTATAAAACACCCTGAAACAGAACCAGTAGGAGGTTGGAGTCAGTACAAAACACCCTGAAACAGAACCAGTAGGAGGTTGGAGTCAGTACAAAATACCCTGAAACAGAACCATTAGGAGGTTGGCGTCAGTATAAAATACCCTGAAACAGAACCAGTAGAAGATTGGAGTCCGTACAAAACACCCTAAAACAGAACCAGTAGGAGGTTGGAGTCCGTACAAAACACCCTGAAACAGAACCCGTAGGAGGTTGGAGTCAGTACAAAACACCCTGAAACAGAACCAGTAGAAGGTTGAAGTGAGAATATAAAACACCCTGAAACAGAACCAGTATGAGGTTGAAGTGAGTACAAAACACCCTGAAACAGAACCAATAGGAGGTTGGAGTCAGTACAAAACACCCTGAAACAGAACCAGTAGAAGGTTGGAGTCAGTATAAAACACCCTGAAACAGAACCAGTAGAAGGTTGGAGTCAGTATAAAACACCCTGAAACAGAACCAGTAGAAGGTTGGAGTCAGTATAAAACACCCTGAAACAGAACCAATAGGAGGTTGGAGTCAGTACAAAACACCCTGAAACAGAACCAATAGGAGGTTGGAGTCAGTACAAAACACCCTGAAACAGAACCAATAGGAGGTTGGAGTCAGTATAAAACACCCTGAAACAGAACCAGTAGAAGGTTGGAGTCAGTATAAACACACACCGAAACAGAACCAGTAGGATGTTGGAGTCAGTACAAAACACTCTGAAACAGAACCAGTGGGAGCTTGGAGTCAGTATAATACACCATAAAACAGAACCAGTAGGATGTTGGAGTCAGTACAAAACACCCTGTAACAGAACCAGTAGAAGGTTGGAATCAGTACAAAACACCCTGAAACAGAACCGGTAGGAGGTTGGAGTCAGTATAAAACACCCTGAAACAGAACCAGTAGGAGGATGGAGTCAGTATAAAACACCCTGAAACAGAACCAGTAGGAGGTTGGAGTCAGTATAAAACACCCTGAAACAGAATCAGTATGAGGTTGAAGTCAGTATAAAACACCCTGAAACAGAACCAGTAGGCGGTTGGAGTCAGTACAAAACACCCTGAAACAGAACCAGTAGAAGGTTGGAGTCAGTATAAACACACACCGAAACAGAACCGGTAGGATGTTGGAGTCAGTACAAAACACCCTGAAACAGAACCAGTATGAGGTTGAAGTGAATATAAAACACCCTGAAACAGAACCAGTAGAAGGTTGAAGTGAGTACAAAACACCCTGAAACAGACCCAGTAGGAGGCTGGAGTCACTACAAAACACCCTGAAACAGAACCAGTAGGAGGCTGGAGTCAGTACAAAAGACCCTGAAACAGAACCAGTAGGAGGCTGGAGTCAGTACAAACACACACCGAAACAGAACCAGTAGGAGGTTAGAGTTGGTACAAAACATCATAAAACAGAACCAGTAGGAGGTTGGAGTCAGTAGAAAACACCATGAAACAGAACCAGTGGGAGCTTGGAGTCAGTATAATACACCATAAAACAGAACCAGTAGGATGTTGGAGTCAGTACAAAACACCCTGTAACAGAACCAGTAGAAGGTTGGAATCAGTACAAAACACTCTGAAACAGAACCGGTAGGAGGTTGGAGTCAGTATAAAACACCCTGAAACAGAACCAGTAGGAGGATGGAGTCAGTATAAAACACCCTGAAACAGAACCAGTAGGAGGTTGGAGTCAGTATAAAACACCCTGAAACAGAATCAGTATGAGGTTGAAGTCAGTATAAAACACCCTGAAACAGAACCAGTAGGCGGTTGGAGTCAGTACAAAACACCCTGAAACAGAACCAGTAGAAGGTTGGAGTCAGTATAAACACACACCGAAACAGAACCGGTAGGATGTTGGAGTCAGTACAAAACACCCTGAAACAGAACCAGTATGAGGTTGAAGTGAATATAAAACACCCTGAAACAGAACCAGTAGAAGGTTGAAGTGAGTACAAAACACCCTGAAACAGACCCAGTAGGAGGCTGGAGTCACTACAAAACACCCTGAAACAGAACCAGTAGGAGGCTGGAGTCAGTACAAAAGACCCTGAAACAGAACCAGTAGGAGGCTGGAGTCAGTACAAACACACACCGAAACAGAACCAGTAGGAGGTTAGAGTTGGTACAAAACATCATAAAACAGAACCAGTAGGAGGTTGGAGTCAGTAGAAAACACCATGAAACAGAACCAGTGGGAGCTTGGAGTCAGTATAATACACCATAAAACAGAACCAGTAGGATGTTGGAGTCAGTACAAAACACCCTGTAACAGAACCAGTAGAAGGTTGGAATCAGTACAAAACACTCTGAAACAGAACCGGTAGTAGGTTGGAGTCAGTATAAAACACCCTGAAACAGAACCAGTAGGAGGATGGAGTCAGTATAAAACACCCTGAAACAGAACCAGTAGGAGGTTGGAGTCAGTATAAAACACCCTGAAACAGAACCAGTATGAGGTTGAAGTCAGTATAAAACACTATAAAACAGAACCAGTAGGAGGTTGGAGTCAGTACAAAACACCCCGAAACAGAACCAGTAGGAGGTTGAAGTGAGTATAAAACACCCTGAAACAGAACCAGTAGAAGGTTGGTCTCAGTACAAAACACACCCGAAACAGAACCAGTAGCAGGTTGAAGTGAGTATAAAACACCCTGAAACAGAACCATTAGGAGGTTGGAGTCAGTACAAAATACCCTGAAACAGAACCAGTAGGAGGCTGGAGTAAGTAAAAAACACCCCGAAACAGAACCAGTAGGAGGTTGGAGTCAGTACAAAACACACCAATACAGAACCAGTAGGAGGTTCGAGTCAGTACAAAACACTCTAAAACAGAACCAGTAGGAGGTTGGAGTCAGTACAAAACACCCCGAAACAGAACCAGTAGGAGGCTGGAGTCAGTATAAAACACCCCGTAACAGAACCAGTAGGAGGTTGGCGTCAGTATAAAACACCCTGAAACAGAACCAGTAGGAGGTTGGAGTCAGTACAAAACACCCTGAAACAGAACCATTAGGAGGTTGGCGTCAGTATAAAACACCCTGAAACAGAACCAGTAGGAGGTTGGAGTCAGTGCAAAATACCCTGAAACAGAACCAGTAGAAGGTTGGAGTCCGTACAAAACACCCTAAAACAGAACCAGTAGGAGGTTGGAGTCAGGACAAAACACCCTGAAACAGTACCAGTATGAGGTTGAAGTGAGTACAAAACACCCTGAAACAGAACCAGTAGAAGGTTGAAGTGAGAATATAAAACACCCTGAAACAGAACCAGTAGGAGGTTGGAGTCAGTATAAAACACCCTGAAACAGAACCAGTAGGAGGATGGAGTCAGTATAAAACACCCTGAAATAGAACCAGTAGGAGGTTGGAGTCAGTATAAAACACCCTGAAACAGAACCAGTAGGAGGATGGAGTCAGTATAAAACACCATAAAACAGAACCAGTAGGAGGTTGGAGTCAGTACAAAACACCCCGAAACAGAACCAGTAGGAGGTTGAAGTGAGTATAAAACACCCTGAAACAGAACCAGTAGAAGGTTGGACTCAGTACAAAACACCCCCGAAACAGAACCAGTGGGAGGTTGAAGTGAGTATAAAACACCCTGAAACAGAACCATTAGGAGGTTGGAGTCAGTACAAAACACCCCAAAATAGAACCATTAGGAGGTTGGCGTCAGTATAAAACACCCTGAAACAGAACCAGTAGAAGGTTGGAGTCAGTACAAAACACCCCGAAACAGAACCAGTAGGAGGTTGGAGTCAGTACAAAACACCCCGAAACAGAACCAGTAGGAGGTTCGAGTCAGTACAAAACACTCTAAAACAGAACCATTAGGAGGCTGGAGTCAGTACAAAACACCCCGAAACAGAACCAGTAGGAGGCTGGAGTCAGTATAAAACACCCCGAAACAGAACCAGTAGGAGGTTGGCGTCAGTATAAAACACCCTGAAACAGAACCAGTAGGAGGTTGGAGTCAGTACAAAACACCCTGAAACAGAACCATTAGGAGGTTGGCGTCAGTATAAAATACCCTGAAACAGAACCAGTAGGATGTTCGAGTCAGTACAAAACACTCTAAAACAGAACCATTAGGAGGCTGGAGTCAGTACAAAACACCCCGAAATAGAACCATTAGAAGGTTGGCGTCAGTATAAAACACCCTGAAACAGAACCAGTAGAAGGTTGGAGTCAGTACAAAACACCCCGAAACAGAACCAGTAGGAGGTTGGAGTCAGTACAAAACACCCCGAAACAGAACCAGTAGGAGGTTCGAGTCAGTACAAAACACTCTAAAACAGAACCATTAGGAGGCGGGAGTCAGTACAAAACACCCCGAAACAGAACCAGTAGGAGGCTGGAGTCAGTATAAAACACCCCGAAACAGAACCAGTAGGAGGTTGGCGTCAGTATAAAACACCCTGAAACAGAACCAGTAGGAGGTTGGAGTCAGTACAAAACACCCTGAAACAGAACCATTAGGAGGTTGGCGTCAGTATAAAACACCCTGAAACAGAACCAGTAGGAGGTTGGAGTCAGTACAAAATACCCTGAAACAGAACCAGTCGAAGGTTGGAGTCCGTACAAAATACCCTGAAACAGAACCAGTAGGAGGTTGGAGTCAGTACAAAACACCCTAAAACAGAACCAGTAGGAGGTTGGAGTCAGGACAAAACACCCTGAAACAGAACCAGTAGGAGGTTGAAGTGAGTACAAAACACCCTGAAACAGAACCAGTAGAATGTTGGAGTCAGTATAAAACACCCTGAAACAGAACCAGTAGGAGGCTGGAGTCAGTACAAAACACCCTGAAACAGAACCAGTAGAATGTTGGAGTCAGTATAAAACACCCTGAAACAGAACCAGTAGGAGGTTGGGGTCATTATAAAACACCCTGAAACAGAACCATTAGGAGGCTGGAGTCAGTACAAAACACCCCGAAACAGAACCAGTAGGAGGCTGGAGTCAGTATAAAACACCCTGAAACAGAACCAGTAGGAGGTTGGAGTCAGTACAAAACACCCCGAAACAGAACCAGTAGGAGGCTGGAGTCAGTATAAAACACCCTGAAACAGAACCAGTAGGAGGCTGGAGTCAGTATAAAACACCCTGAAACAGAACCAGTAGGAGGTTGGCGTCAGTACAAAACACCCTGAAACAGAACCAGTAGGAGGTTGGCGTCAGTATAAAATACCCTGAAACAGAACCAGTAGGATGTTCGAGTCAGTACAAAACACTCTAAAACAGAACCATTAGGAGGCTGGAGTCAGTACAAAACACCCCGAAACAGAACCAGTAGGAGGCTGGAGTCAGTATAAAACACCCCGTAACAGAACCAGTAGGAGGTTGGCGTCAGTATAAAACACCCTGAAACAGAACCAGTAGGAGGTTGGAGTCAGTACAAAACACCCTGAAACAGAACCAGTAGGAGGTTGGAGTCAGTACAAAACACCCTGAAACAGGACCATTAGGAGGTTGGCGTCAGTATAAAACACCCTGAAACAGAACCAGTAGGAGGTTGGAGTCAGTGCAAAATACCCTGAAACAGAACCAGTAGAAGGTTGGAGTCCGTACAAAACACCCTAAAACAGAACCAGTAGGAGGTTGGAGTCAGGACAAAACACCCTGAAACAGAACCAGTATGAGGTTGAAGTGAGTACAAAACACCCTGAAACAGAACCAGTAGAATGTTGAAGTGAGAATATAAAACACCCTGAAACAGAACCAGTAGGAGGTTGGAGTCAGTATAAAACACCCTGAAACAGAACCAGTAGGAGGATGGAGTCAGTATAAAACACCCTGAAATAGAACCAGTAGGAGGTTGGAGTCAGTATAAAACACCCTGAAACAGAACCAGTAGGAGGATGGAGTCAGTATAAAACACCATAAAACAGAACCAGTAGGAGGTTGGAGTCAGTACAAAACACCCCGAAACAGAACCAGTAGGAGGTTGAAGTGAGTATAAAACACCCTGAAACAGAACCAGTAGAAGGTTGGACTCAGTACAAAACACCCCCGAAACAGAACCAGTAGGAGGTTGAAGTGAGTATAAAACACCCAGAAACAGAACCATTAGGAGGTTGGAGTCAGTACAAAACACCCCAAAATAGAACCATTAGAAGGTTGGCGTCAGTATAAAACACCCTGAAACAGAACCAGTAGAAGGTTGGAGTCAGTACAAAACACCCCGAAACAGAACCAGTAGGAGGTTGGAGTCAGTACAAAACACCCCGAAACAGAACCAGTAGGAGGTTCGAGTCAGTACAAAACACTCTAAAACAGAACCATTAGGAGGCTGGAGTCAGTACAAAACACCCCGAAACAGAACCAGTAGGAGGCTGGAGTCAGTATAAAACACCCCGAAACAGAACCAGTAGGAGGTTGGCGTCAGTATAAAACACCCTGAAACAGAACCAGTAGGAGGTTGGAGTCAGTACAAAACACCCTGAAACAGAACCATTAGGAGGTTGGCGTCAGTATAAAACACCCTGAAACAGAACCAGTAGGAGGTTGGAGTCAGTACAAAATACCCTGAAACAGAACCAGTCGAAGGTTGGAGTCCGTACAAAATACCCTGAAACAGAACCAGTAGGAGGTTGGAGTCAGTACAAAACACCCTAAAACAGAACCAGTAGGAGGTTGGAGTCAGGACAAAACACCCTGAAACAGAACCAGTAGGAGGTTGAAGTGAGTACAAAACACCCTGAAACAGAACCAGTAGAATGTTGGAGTCAGTATAAAACACCCTGAAACAGAACCAGTAGGAGGCTGGAGTCAGTACAAAACACCCTGAAACAGAACCAGTAGAATGTTGGAGTCAGTATAAAACACCCTGAAACAGAACCAGTAGGAGGTTGGGGTCATTATAAAACACCCTGAAACAGAACCATTAGGAGGCTGGAGTCAGTACAAAACACCCCGAAACAGAACCAGTAGGAGGCTGGAGTCAGTATAAAACACCCTGAAACAGAACCAGTAGGAGGTTGGAGTCAGTACAAAACACCCCGAAACAGAACCAGTAGGAGGCTGGAGTCAGTATAAAACACCCTGAAACAGAACCAGTAGGAGGCTGGAGTCAGTATAAAACACCCTGAAACAGAACCAGTAGGAGGTTGGCGTCAGTACAAAACACCCTGAAACAGAACCAGTAGGAGGTTGGCGTCAGTACAAAACACCCTGAAACAGAACCAGTAGAAGGTTGGAGTCAGTATAAAACACCCTGAAACAGAACCAGTAGGAGGTTCGAGTCAGTACAAAACACCCTGAAACAGAACCGGTAGGAGGCTGGAGTCAGTACAAAACACCCCGAAACAGAACCATTAGGAGGCTGGAGTCAGTATAAAACACCCTGAAACAGAACCAGTAGGAGGCTGGAGTCAGTACAAAACACCCCGAAACAGAACCATTAGGAGGTTGGCGTCAGTATAAAACACCCTGAAACAGAACCAGTAGGAGGTTGGAGTCAGTACAAAACACCCCAAAATAGAACCATTAGAAGGTTGGCGTCAGTATAAAACACCCTGAAACAGAACCAGTAGAAGGTTGGAGTCAGTACAAAACACCCCGAAACAGAACCAGTAGGAGGTTGGAGTCAGTACAAAACACCCCGAAACAGAACCAGTAGGAGGTTCGAGTCAGTACAAAACACTCTAAAACAGAACCATTAGGAGGCTGGAGTCAGTACAAAACACCCCGAAACAGAACCAGTAGGAAGCTGGAGTCAGTATAAAACACCCCGAAACAGAACCAGTAGGAGGTTGGCGTCAGTATAAAACACCCTGAAACAGAACCAGTAGGAGGTTGGAGTCAGTACAAAACACCCTGAAACAGAACCATTAGGAGGTTGGCGTCAGTATAAAACACCCTGAAACAGAACCAGTAGGAGGTTGGAGTCAGTACAAAATACCCTGAAACAGAACCAGTCGAAGGTTGGAGTCCGTACAAAATACCCTGAAACAGAACCAGTAGGAGGTTGGAGTCAGTACAAAACACCCTAAAACAGAACCAGTAGGAGGTTGGAGTCAGGACAAAACACCCTGAAACAGAACCAGTAGGAGGTTGAAGTGAGTACAAAACACCCTGAAACAGAACCAGTAGAATGTTGGAGTCAGTATAAAACACCCTGAAACAGAACCAGTAGGAGGCTGGAGTCAGTACAAAACACCCTGAAACAGAACCAGTAGAATGTTGGAGTCAGTATAAAACACCCTGAAACAGAACCAGTAGGAGGTTGGGGTCATTATAAAACACCCTGAAACAGAACCATTAGGAGGCTGGAGTCAGTACAAAACACCCCGAAACAGAACCAGTAGGAGGCTGGAGTCAGTATAAAACACCCTGAAACAGAACCAGTAGGAGGTTGGAGTCAGTACAAAACACCCCGAAACAGAACCAGTAGGAGGCTGGAGTCAGTATAAAACACCCTGAAACAGAACCAGTAGGAGGCTGGAGTCAGTATAAAACACCCTGAAACAGAACCAGTAGGAGGTTGGCGTCAGTACAAAACACCCTGAAACAGAACCAGTAGGAGGTTGGCGTCAGTACAAAACACCCTGAAACAGAACCAGTAGAAGGTTGGAGTCAGTATAAAACACCCTGAAACAGAACCAGTAGGAGGTTCGAGTCAGTACAAAACACCCTGAAACAGAACCGGTAGGAGGCTGGAGTCAGTACAAAACACCCCGAAACAGAACCATTAGGAGGCTGGAGTCAGTATAAAACACCCTGAAACAGAACCAGTAGGAGGCTGGAGTCAGTACAAAACACCCCGAAACAGAACCAGTAGAATGTTGGAGTCAGTATAAAACACCCTGAAACAGAACCAGTAGGAGGTTGGGGTCATTATAAAACACCCTGAAACAGAACCATTAGGAGGCTGGAGTCAGTACAAAACACCCCGAAACAGAACCAGTAGGAGGCTGGAGTCAGTATAAAACACCCTGAAACAGAACCAGTAGGAGGTTGGAGTCAGTACAAAACACCCCGAAACAGAACCAGTAGGAGGCTGGAGTCAGTATAAAACACCCTGAAACAGAACCAGTAGGAGGCTGGAGTCAGTATAAAACACCCTGAAACAGAACCAGTAGGAGGTTGGCGTCAGTACAAAACACCCTGAAACAGAACCAGTAGGAGGTTGGCGTCAGTATAAAATACCCTGAAACAGAACCAGTAGGATGTTCGAGTCAGTACAAAACACTCTAAAACAGAACCATTAGGAGGCTGGAGTCAGTACAAAACACCCCGAAACAGAACCAGTAGGAGGCTGGAGTCAGTATAAAACACCCCGTAACAGAACCAGTAGGAGGTTGGCGTCAGTATAAAACACCCTGAAACAGAACCAGTAGGAGGTTGGAGTCAGTACAAAACACCCTGAAACAGAACCAGTAGGAGGTTGGAGTCAGTACAAAACACCCTGAAACAGGACCATTAGGAGGTTGGCGTCAGTATAAAACACCCTGAAACAGAACCAGTAGGAGGTTGGAGTCAGTGCAAAATACCCTGAAACAGAACCAGTAGAAGGTTGGAGTCCGTACAAAACACCCTAAAACAGAACCAGTAGGAGGTTGGAGTCAGGACAAAACACCCTGAAACAGAACCAGTATGAGGTTGAAGTGAGTACAAAACACCCTGAAACAGAACCAGTAGAATGTTGAAGTGAGAATATAAAACACCCTGAAACAGAACCAGTAGGAGGTTGGAGTCAGTATAAAACACCCTGAAACAGAACCAGTAGGAGGATGGAGTCAGTATAAAACACCCTGAAATAGAACCAGTAGGAGGTTGGAGTCAGTATAAAACACCCTGAAACAGAACCAGTAGGAGGATGGAGTCAGTATAAAACACCATAAAACAGAACCAGTAGGAGGTTGGAGTCAGTACAAAACACCCCGAAACAGAACCAGTAGGAGGTTGAAGTGAGTATAAAACACCCTGAAACAGAACCAGTAGAAGGTTGGACTCAGTACAAAACACCCCCGAAACAGAACCAGTAGGAGGTTGAAGTGAGTATAAAACACCCAGAAACAGAACCATTAGGAGGTTGGAGTCAGTACAAAACACCCCAAAATAGAACCATTAGAAGGTTGGCGTCAGTATAAAACACCCTGAAACAGAACCAGTAGAAGGTTGGAGTCAGTACAAAACACCCCGAAACAGAACCAGTAGGAGGTTGGAGTCAGTACAAAACACCCCGAAACAGAACCAGTAGGAGGTTCGAGTCAGTACAAAACACTCTAAAACAGAACCATTAGGAGGCTGGAGTCAGTACAAAACACCCCGAAACAGAACCAGTAGGAGGCTGGAGTCAGTATAAAACACCCCGAAACAGAACCAGTAGGAGGTTGGCGTCAGTATAAAACACCCTGAAACAGAACCAGTAGGAGGTTGGAGTCAGTACAAAACACCCTGAAACAGAACCATTAGGAGGTTGGCGTCAGTATAAAACACCCTGAAACAGAACCAGTAGGAGGTTGGAGTCAGTACAAAATACCCTGAAACAGAACCAGTCGAAGGTTGGAGTCCGTACAAAATACCCTGAAACAGAACCAGTAGGAGGTTGGAGTCAGTACAAAACACCCTAAAACAGAACCAGTAGGAGGTTGGAGTCAGGACAAAACACCCTGAAACAGAACCAGTAGGAGGTTGAAGTGAGTACAAAACACCCTGAAACAGAACCAGTAGAATGTTGGAGTCAGTATAAAACACCCTGAAACAGAACCAGTAGGAGGCTGGAGTCAGTACAAAACACCCTGAAACAGAACCAGTAGAATGTTGGAGTCAGTATAAAACACCCTGAAACAGAACCAGTAGGAGGTTGGGGTCATTATAAAACACCCTGAAACAGAACCATTAGGAGGCTGGAGTCAGTACAAAACACCCCGAAACAGAACCAGTAGGAGGCTGGAGTCAGTATAAAACACCCTGAAACAGAACCAGTAGGAGGTTGGAGTCAGTACAAAACACCCCGAAACAGAACCAGTAGGAGGCTGGAGTCAGTATAAAACACCCTGAAACAGAACCAGTAGGAGGCTGGAGTCAGTATAAAACACCCTGAAACAGAACCAGTAGGAGGTTGGCGTCAGTACAAAACACCCTGAAACAGAACCAGTAGGAGGTTGGCGTCAGTACAAAACACCCTGAAACAGAACCAGTAGAAGGTTGGAGTCAGTATAAAACACCCTGAAACAGAACCAGTAGGAGGTTCGAGTCAGTACAAAACACCCTGAAACAGAACCGGTAGGAGGCTGGAGTCAGTACAAAACACCCCGAAACAGAACCATTAGGAGGCTGGAGTCAGTATAAAACACCCTGAAACAGAACCAGTAGGAGGCTGGAGTCAGTACAAAACACCCCGAAACAGAACCATTAGGAGGTTGGCGTCAGTATAAAACACCCTGAAACAGAACCAGTAGGAGGTTGGAGTCAGTACAAAACACCCCAAAATAGAACCATTAGAAGGTTGGCGTCAGTATAAAACACCCTGAAACAGAACCAGTAGAAGGTTGGAGTCAGTACAAAACACCCCGAAACAGAACCAGTAGGAGGTTGGAGTCAGTACAAAACACCCCGAAACAGAACCAGTAGGAGGTTCGAGTCAGTACAAAACACTCTAAAACAGAACCATTAGGAGGCTGGAGTCAGTACAAAACACCCCGAAACAGAACCAGTAGGAGGCTGGAGTCAGTATAAAACACCCCGAAACAGAACCAGTAGGAGGTTGGCGTCAGTATAAAACACCCTGAAACAGAACCAGTAGGAGGTTGGAGTCAGTACAAAACACCCTGAAACAGAACCATTAGGAGGTTGGCGTCAGTATAAAACACCCTGAAACAGAACCAGTAGGAGGTTGGAGTCAGTACAAAATACCCTGAAACAGAACCAGTCGAAGGTTGGAGTCCGTACAAAATACCCTGAAACAGAACCAGTAGGAGGTTGGAGTCAGTACAAAACACCCTAAAACAGAACCAGTAGGAGGTTGGAGTCAGGACAAAACACCCTGAAACAGAACCAGTAGGAGGTTGAAGTGAGTACAAAACACCCTGAAACAGAACCAGTAGAATGTTGGAGTCAGTATAAAACACCCTGAAACAGAACCAGTAGGAGGCTGGAGTCAGTACAAAACACCCTGAAACAGAACCAGTAGAATGTTGGAGTCAGTATAAAACACCCTGAAACAGAACCAGTAGGAGGTTGGGGTCATTATAAAACACCCTGAAACAGAACCATTAGGAGGCTGGAGTCAGTACAAAACACCCCGAAACAGAACCAGTAGGAGGCTGGAGTCAGTATAAAACACCCTGAAACAGAACCAGTAGGAGGTTGGAGTCAGTACAAAACACCCCGAAACAGAACCAGTAGGAGGCTGGAGTCAGTATAAAACACCCTGAAACAGAACCAGTAGGAGGCTGGAGTCAGTATAAAACACCCTGAAACAGAACCAGTAGGAGGTTGGCGTCAGTACAAAACACCCTGAAACAGAACCAGTAGGAGGTTGGCGTCAGTACAAAACACCCTGAAACAGAACCAGTAGAAGGTTGGAGTCAGTATAAAACACCCTGAAACAGAACCAGTAGGAGGTTCGAGTCAGTACAAAACACCCTGAAACAGAACCGGTAGGAGGCTGGAGTCAGTACAAAACACCCCGAAACAGAACCATTAGGAGGCTGGAGTCAGTATAAAACACCCTGAAACAGAACCAGTAGGAGGCTGGAGTCAGTACAAAACACCCCGAAACAGAACCATTAGGAGGTTGGCGTCAGTATAAAACACCCTGAAACAGAACCAGTAGGAGGTTGGAGTCAGTACAAAACACCCTGAAACAGAACCAGTAGGAGGTTGGAGTCAGTACAAAATACCCTGAAACAGAACCATTAGGAGGTTGGCGTCAGTATAAAACACCCTGAAACAGAACCAGTTGGAGGTTGGAGTCAGTACAAAATACCCTGAAACAGAACCAGTAGAAGATTGGAGTTCGTACAAAACACCCTAAAACAGAACCAGTAGGAGGTTGGAGTCAGTACAAAACACCCTGAAACACAACCAGTATGAGGTTGAAGTGAGTACAAAACACCCTGAAACAGAACCAGTAGAAGGTTGAAGTGAGTATAAAACACCCTGAAACAGAACCAGTAGGAGGTTGAAGTGAGTACAAAACACCCTGAAACAGAACCAATAGGAGGTTGGAGTCAGTACAAAACACCCTGAAACAGAACCAGTAGAAGGTTGGAGTCAGTACAAAACACTCTGAAACAGAACCAGTGGGAGCTTGGAGTCATTATAAAACACCCTGAAACAGAACCATTAGGAGGCTGGAGTCAGTACAAAACACCCCGAAACAGAACCAGTAGGAGGTTGGCGTCAGTATAAAACACCCTGAAACAGAACCAGTAGGAGGTTGGAGTCAGTACAAAATACCCTGAAACAGAACCAGTAGAAGGTTGGAGTCCGTACAAAACACCCTAAAACAGAACCAGTAGGAGGTTGGAGTCAGGACAAAACACCCTGAAACAGAACCAGTATGAGGTTGAAGTGAGTACAAAACACCCTGAAACAGAACCAATAGGAGGTTGGCGTCAGTATAAAACACCCTGAAACAGAACCAGTAGAATGTTGGAGTCAGTACAAAACACCCTGAAACAGAACCAGTAGAAGGTTTAAGTCAGTATAAAACACCCTGAAACAGAACCAGTAGGAGGTTGGAGTCAGTACAAAACACCCTAGAACAGAACCATTAGGAGGCTGGAGTCAGTACAAAACACCCCGAAACAGAACCAATTGGAGATTGGCGTCAGTATAAAACACCCTGAAACAGAACCAGTAGAAGGTTGGAGTCAGTACAAAACACCCCGAAACAGAACCAGTAGGAGGTTGGAGTCAGTACAAAACACCCCGAAACAGAACCAGTAGGAGGTTCGAGTCAGAACAAAACACTCTAAAACAGAACCATTAGGAGGCTGGAGTCAGTACAAAACACCCCGAAACAGAACCAGTAGGAGGCTGGAGTCTGTATAAAACACCCCGAAACAGAACCAGTAGGAGGTTGGAGTCAGTACAAAACAACCTAAAACAGAACCAGTAGAATGTTGGAGTCAGTACAAAACACCCTGAAACAGAACCAGTAGGAGGCTGGAGTCAGTACAAAACACCCCGAAACACAACCATTAGGAGGCTGGAGTCAGTACAAAACACCCCGCAACAGAACCATTAGGAGGTTGGAGTCAGTACAAAACACCCTGAAACAGAACCAGTAGAATGTTGGAGTCAGTACAAAACACCCTGAAACAGAACCAGTAGGAGGCTGGAGTCAGTACAAAACACCCCGAAACACAACCATTAGGAGGCTGGAGTCAGTACAAAACACCCCGCAACAGAACCATTAGGAGGTTGGAGTCAGTATAAAACACACTGAAACAGAACCAGTAGGAGGTTGGAGTCAGTATAAAACACACTGAAACACAACAATTAGGAGGCTGGAGTCAGTACAAAACACCCCGCAACAGAACCAGTAGAATGTTGGAGTCAGTATAAAACACCCTGAAACAGAACCAGTAGAATGTTGGAGTCAGTACAAAACACCCCGCAACAGAACCAGTAGAAGGTTGGAGTCAGTATAAAACACCCTGAAACAGAACCAGTAGAAGGTTGGAGTCAGTACAAAACACCCTGAAACAGAACCAGTAGAATGTTGGAGTCAGTATAAAACACCCTGAAACAGAACCAGTAGGAGGCTGGAGTCAGTACAAAACACCCTGAAACAGAACCAGTAGAATGTTGGAGTCAGTATAAAACACCCTGAAACAGAACCAGTAGGAGGTTGGAGTCAGTACAAAACACCCTGAAACAGAACCAGTAGAATATTGGAGTCAGTACAAAACACCCCGCAACAGAACCAGTAGGAGGTTGGAGTCAGTACAAAACACCCTGAAACAGAACCAGTAGAATGTTGGAGTCAGTATAAAACACCCTGAAACAGAACCAGTAGGAGGCTGGAGTCAGTACAAAACACCCTGAAACAGAACCAGTAGGAGGTTGGAGTCAGTACAAAACACCCTGAAACAGAACCAGTAGGAGGCTGGAGTCAGTACAAAACACCCTGAAACAGAACCAGTAGGAGGTTGGAGTCAGTACAAAACACCCTGAAACAGAACCAGTATGAGGCTGGAGTCAGTACAAAACACCCTAAAACAGAACCAGTAGGAGGCTGGAGTCAGTACAAAACACCCTGAAACAGAACCAGTAGGAGGTTGGAGTCAGTACAAAACACCCTGAAACAGAACCAGTATGAGGCTGGAGTCAGTACAAAACACCCTGAAACAGAACCAGTAGGAGGTTGGAGTCAGTACAAAACACCCTGAAACAGAACCAGTATGAGGCTGGAGTCAGTATAAAACACCCTGAAACAGAACCAGTAGGAGGCTGGAGTCAGTACAAAACACCCTGAAACAGAACCAGTAGGAGGTTGGAGTCAGTACAAAACACCCTGAAACAGAACCAGTAGAATGTTGGAGTCAGTATAAAACACCCTGAAACAGAACCAGTAGGAGGTTGGAGTCAGTACAAAACACCCTGAAACAGAACCAGTATGAGGCTGGAGTCAGTATAAAACACCCTGAAACAGAACCAGTAGGAGGCTGGAGTCAGTACAAAACACCCTGAAACAGAACCAGTAGGAGGTTGGAGTCAGTACAAAACACCCTGAAACAGAACCAGTAGAATGTTGGAGTCAGTATAAAACACCCCGCAACAGAACCAGTAGGAGGTTGGAGTCAGTACAAAACACCCTGAAACAGAACCAGTAGAATGTTGGAGTCAGTATAAAACACCCTGAAACAGAACCAGTAGGAGGCTGGAGTCAGTACAAAACACCCTGAAACAGAACCAGTAGGAGGTTGGAGTCAGTACAAAACACCCTGAAACAGAACCAGTAGGAGGCTGGAGTCAGTACAAAACACCCTGAAACAGAACCAGTAGGAGGTTGGAGTCAGTACAAAACACCCTGAAACAGAACCAGTATGAGGCTGGAGTCAGTACAAAACACCCTAAAACAGAACCAGTAGGAGGCTGGAGTCAGTACAAACACACACCGAAACAGAACCATTAGGAGTTTAGAGTTGGTACAAAACATCCTGAAATGATGTTGGCGTCAGTACAAAACACCCTGAAACAGATCCAGTAGAAGGTTGAAGTCAGTACAAAACACCCTAAAACGGAACCATTAGGAGGCTGGAGTCAGTACAAAACACACCGAAACAGAACCATTAGGAGGTTGGCGTCAGTATAGAACACCCTGAAACAGAACCAGTAGGAGGTTGGAGTCAGTACAAAATACCCTGAAACAGAACCAGTAGGAGGATGGAGTCTGTACAAAACACCCTGAAACAGAACCAGTAGGAGGCTGGAGTCAGTATAAAACACCCTGAAACAGAACCAGGAGAAGGCGGGAGTCAGTACAAAACACCCCGAAACAGAACCATTAGGAGGTTGGCGTCAGTATAAAACACCCTGAAACAGAACCAGTAGGAGGTTGGAGTCAGTACAAAACACCCTGAAACAGAACCAGTAGGAGGTTGGAGTCAGTACAAAACACCCTGAAACAGAACCAGGAGAAGGCGGGAGTCAGTACAAAACACCCCGAAACAGAACCATTAGGAGGTTGGCGTCAGTATAAAACACCCTGAAACAGAACCAGTAGGAGGTTGGAGTCAGTACAAAACACCCTGAAACAGAACCAGTAGGAGGTTGGAGTCAGTACAAAATAGCCTGAAACAGAACCAGTAGAAGGTTGGAGTCAGTACAAAACACCCTAAAACAGAACCAGTAGGTGGTTGGAGTCGGTACAAAACACCCTGAAACAGAACCAGTATGAGGTTGAAGTGAGTACAAAACACCCTGAAACAGAACCAGTAGGAGGTTCGAGTCAGTACAAAACACCCTAAAACAGAACCATTAGGCGGCTGGAGTCAGTACAAAACACCCCGAAACAGAACCAGTAGGAGGCTGGAGTCAGTATAAAACACCCCGAAACAGAACCATTAGGAGGTTGGAGTCAGTACAAAACACCCTAAAACAGAACCAGTAGAAGGTTGGAGTCAGTACAAAACACCCTGAAACAGAATCAGTAGGAGGCTGGAGTCAGTACAAAACACCCCGAAACAGAACCAGTATTAGGTTGGAGTCAGTACAAACACCCTAAAACGGAACCATTAGGAGGCTGGAGTCAGTATAAAACACCCTGAAACAGAACCAGGAGAAGGCGGGAGTCAGTATAAAACACCCTGAAACAGAACCAGGAGAAGGCGGGAGTCAGTACAAAACACCCCGAAACAGAACCATTAGGAGGTTGGAGTCTGTACAAACCACCCCGAAACAGAACCAGTAGGAGGTTCTAGTCAGTACAAAACACCCTAAAACAGAACCATTAGGCGGCTGGAGTCAGTACAAAACACCCCGAAACAGAACCAGTAGGAGGCTGGAGTCAGTATAAAACACCCCGAAACAGAACCATTAAGAGGTTGGAGTCAGTACAAAACACCCTAAAACAGAACCAATAGAAGGTTGGAGTCAGTACAAAACACCCTGAAACAGAATCAGTAGGAGGCTGGAGTCAGTACAAAACACCCCGAAACAGAACCAGTATTAGGTTGGAGTCAGTACAAAACACCCTAAAACGGAACCATTAGGAGGCTGGAGTCAGTACAAAGCACACCGAAACAGAACCATTAGGAGGTTGGCGTCAGTATAGAACACCCTGAAACAGAACCAGTAGGAGGTTGGAGTCAGTACAAAATACCCTGAAACAGAACCAGTAGGAGGATGGAGTCTGTACAAAACACCCTGAAACAGAACCAGTATGAGGTTGAAGTGAGTACAAAACACCCTGAAACAGAACCAGTAGAAGGTTGAAGTGAGAATATAAAACACCCTGAAACAGAACCAGTAGGAGGTTGGAGTCAGTACAAAACACCCTAAAACGGAACCATTAGGAGGCTGGAGTCAGTACAAAACACACCGAAACAGAACCATTAGGAGGTTGGCGTCAGTATAGAACACCCTGAAACAGAACCAGTAGGAGGTTGGAGTCAGTACAAAATACCCTGAAACAGAACCAGTAGGAGGATGGAGTCTGTACAAAACACCCTGAAACAGAACCAGTAGGAGGCTGGAGTCAGTATAAAACACCCTGAAACAGAACCAGGAGAAGGCGGGAGTCAGTACAAAACACCCCGAAACAGAACCATTAGGAGGTTGGCGTCAGTATAAAACACCCTGAAACAGAACCAGTAGGAGGTTGGAGTCAGTACAAAACACCCTGAAACAGAACCAGTAGGAGGTTGGAGTCAGTACAAAACACCCTGAAACAGAACCAGGAGAAGGCGGGAGTCAGTACAAAACACCCCGAAACAGAACCATTAGGAGGTTGGCGTCAGTATAAAACACCCTGAAACAGAACCAGTAGGAGGTTGGAGTCAGTACAAAACACCCTGAAACAGAACCAGTAGGAGGTTGGAGTAAGTACAAAACACCCTGAAACAGAACCATTAGGTGGTTGGCGTCAGTATAAAACACACTGAAACAGAACCAGTAGGAGGTTGGAGTCAGTACAAAATAGCCTGAAACAGAACCAGTAGAAGGTTGGAGTCAGTACAAAACACCCTAAAACAGAACCAGTAGGTGGTTGGAGTCAGTACAAAACACCCTGAAACAGAACCAGTATGAGGTTGAAGTGAGTACAAAACACCCTGAAACAGAACCAGTAGAAGGTTGAAGTGAGTATAAAACACCCTGAAACAGAACCAGTAGAAGGTTGAAGTGAATATAAAACACCCTGAAACAGAACCAGTAGGAGGTTGAAGTGAGTATAAAACACCCTGAAACAGAACCAGTATGAGGTTGAAGTGAGTACAAAACACCCTGAAACAGAACCAGTATGAGGTTGAAGTGAGTATAAAACACCCTGAAACAGAACCAGTAGGAGGTTGGAGTCAGTACAAAACACCCTGAAACAGAACCAGTAGGAGGTTGGAGTAAGTACAAAACACCCTGAAACAGAACCATTAGGTGGTTGGCGTCAGTATAAAACACACTGAAACAGAACCAGTAGGAGGTTGGAGTCAGTACAAAATAGCCTGAAACAGAACCAGTAGAAGGTTGGAGTCAGTACAAAACACCCTAAAACAGAACCAGTAGGTGGTTGGAGTCAGTACAAAACACCCTGAAACAGAACCAGTATGAGGTTGAAGTGAGTACAAAACACCCTGAAACAGAACCAGTAGAAGGTTGAAGTGAGTATAAAACACCCTGAAACAGAACCAGTAGAAGGTTGAAGTGAATATAAAACACCCTGAAACAGAACCAGTAGGAGGTTGAAGTGAGTATAAAACACCCTGAAACAGAACCAGTATGAGGTTGAAGTGAGTACAAAACACCCTGAAACAGAACCAGTAGAATGTTGAAGTGAATATAAAACACCCTGAAACAGAACCAGTAGGAGGTTGGAGTCAGTACAAAACACCCTAAAACGGAACCATTAGGAGGCTGGAGTCAGTACAAAACACACCGAAACAGAACCATTAGGAGGTTGGCGTCAGTATAGAACACCCTGAAACAGAACCAGTAGGAGGTTGGAGTCAGTACAAAATACCCTGAAACAGAACCAGTAGGAGGATGGAGTCTGTACAAAACACCCTGAAACAGAACCAGTAGGAGGCTGGAGTCAGTATAAAACACCCTGAAACAGAACCAGGAGAAGGCGGGAGTCAGTACAAAACACCCCGAAACAGAACCATTAGGAGGTTGGCGTCAGTATAAAACACCCTGAAACAGAACCAGTAGGAGGTTGGAGTCAGTACAAAACACCCTGAAACAGAACCAGTAGGAGGTTGGAGTCAGTACAAAACACCGTGAAACAGAACCATTAGGAGGTTGGCGTCAGTATAAAACACCCTGAAACAGAACCAGTAGGAGGTTGGAGTCAGTACAAAATAGCCTGAAACAGAACCAGTAGAAGGTTGGAGTCAGTACAAAACACCCTAAAACAGAACCAGTAGGTGGTTGGAGTCGGTACAAAACACCCTGAAACAGAACCAGTATGAGGTTGAAGTGAGTACAAAACACCCTGAAACAGAACCAGTAGAAGGTTGGAGTCGGTACAAAACACCCTAAAACAGAACCAGTAGGTGGTTGAAGTGAGTATAAAACACCCTGAAACAGAACCAGTAGAAGGTTGAAGTGAGTATAAAACACACTGAAACAGAACCAGTATGAGGTTGGAGTCAGTACAAAACACCCTGAAACAGAACCAGTAGAAGGTTGGAGTCAGTATAAAACACCCTGAAACAGAACCAGTAGAAGGTTGGAGTCAGTACAAAACACCCTGAAACAGAACCAGTAGGAGGTTGGAGTCAGTACAAAACACCCTGAAACAGAACCAGTAGAATGTTGAAGTGAGTACAAAACACACTGAAACAGAACCAGTAGGAGGTTGGAGTCAGTACAAAACACACTGAAACAGAACCAGTAGGAGGTTGAAGTGAGTACAAAACACCCCGAAACAGAACCAGTAGGAGGTTGGAGTCAGTACAAAACACACTGAAACAGAACCAGTAGGAGGCTGGAGTCAGTATAAAACACCCCGAAACAGAACCAGTATGAGGTTGAAGTGAGTACAAAACACCCTGAAACAGAACCAGTAGAAGGTTGGAGTCAGTACAAAACACCCTGAAACAGAACCAGTAGAAGGTTGAAGTGAGTATAAAACACCCTGAAACAGAACCAGTAGAATGTTGAAGTGAGTACAAAACACACTGAAACAGAACCAGTAGGAGGTTGGAGTCAGTACAAAACACCCTGAAACAGAACCAGTAGAAGGTTGGAGTCCGTATAAACACACACCGAAACAGAACCAGTAGGATGTTGGAGTCAGTACAAAACACCCTGAAACAGAACCAGTATGAGGTTGAAGTGAGTACAAAACACCCTGAAACAGAACCAGTAGGAGGTTGAAGTGAGTATAAAACACCCTGAAACAGAACCTGTAGGAGGTTGGACTCAGTACAAAACACCCCCGAAACAGAACCAGTAGGAGGTTGAAGTGAGTATAAAACACCCTGAAACAGAACCAGTAGAAGGTTGAAGTGAGTACAAAACACCCTGAAACAGAACCAGTAGGATGTTGGAGTCAGTACAAAACACCCTGAAACAGAACCAGGAGAAGGCGGGAGTCAGTACAAAACACCCCGAAACAGAACCATTAGGAGGTTGGCGTCAGTATAAAACACCCTGAAACAGAACCAGTAGGAGGTTGGAGTCAGTACAAAACACCCTGAAACAGAACCAGTAGGAGGTTGGAGTCAGTACAAAACACACTGAAACAGAACCATTAGGAGGTTGGCGTCAGTATAAAACACCCTGAAACAGAACCAGTAGGAGGTTGGAGTCAGTACAAAATAGCCTGAAACAGAACCAGTAGAAGGTTGGAGTCAGTACAAAACACCCTAAAACAGAACCAGTAGGTGGTTGGAGTCAGTACAAAACACCCTGAAACAGAACCAGTATGAGGTTGAAGTGAGTACAAAACACCCTGAAACAGAACCAGTAGAACGTTGAAGTGAGTACAAAACACCCTGAAACAGAACCAGTAGAATGTTGAAGTGAGTATAAAACACCCTGAAACAGAACCAGTAGGAGGTTGGAGTCAGTACAAAACACCCTGAAACAGAACAAGTAGAAGGTTGGAGTCCGTATAAACACACACCGAAACAGAACCAGTAGGATGTTGGAGTCAGTACAAAACACCCTGAAACAGAACCAGTAGGAGGTTGGAGTCAGTACAAAACACCCTGAAACAGAACCAGTAGGATGTTGGAGTCAGTACAAAACACCCTGAAACAGAACCAGTATGAGGTTGAAGTGAGTACAAAACACCCTAAAACAGAACCAGTAGGAGGTTGGAGTCAGTATAAAACACCCTGAAACAGAACCAGTAGAAGGTTGAAGTGAGTACAAAACACCCTGAAACAGAACCAGTAGGAGGCTGGAGTCAGTACAAAACACCCTGAAACAGAACCAGTAGGAGGCTGGAGTCAGTACAAAACACCCCGAAACAGAACCAGTAGGACGCTGGAGTCAGTACAAACACACACCGAAACAGAACCAGTAGGAGGTTAGATTTGGTACAAACCATCCTGAAACAGAACCAGTAGGAGGTTGGAGTCAGTAGAAAACACCATGAAACAGAACCAGTGGGAGCTTGGAGTCAGTATAAAACACCATAAAACAGAACCAGTAGGATGTTGGAGTCAGTACAAAACACCCTGAAACAGAACCAGTAGAAGGTTGGAATCAGTACAAAACACCCTGAAACAGAACCAGTAGGAGGTTGGAGTCAGTATAAAACACCCTGAAACAGAACCAGTAGGAGGATGGAGTCAGTATAAAACACCCTGAAACAGAACCAGTAGGAGGTTGGAGTCAGTACAAAACACCCTGAAACAGAACCAGTAGGAGGTTGGAGTCAGTACAAAGCACCCTGAAACAGAACCAGTAGGAGGTTGGAGTCAGTAGAAAACACCCTGAAACAGAACCAGTAGGAGGTTGGAGTCAGTACAAAACACCCTGAAACAGAACCAGTAGAAGGTTGGAGTCAGTATAAAACACCCTGAAACAGAACCAGTAGAAGGTTGGAGTCAGTACAAAACACTCTAAAACGGAACCATTAGGAGGATGGAGTCAGTATAAAACACCCTGAAACAGAACCAGTAGGAGGTTGGAGTCAGTACAAAACACTCTAAAACGGAACCAGTAGGAGGATGGAGTCAGTATAAAACACCCTGAAACAGAACCAGTAGGAGGTTGGAGTCAGTACAAAACACCCTGAAACAGAACCAGTAGGAGGTTGGAGTCAGTACAAAGCACCCTGAAACAGAACCAGTAGGAGGTTGGAGTCAGTAGAAAACACCCTGAAACAGAACCAGTAGGAGGTTGGAGTCAGTACAAAACACCCTGAAACAGAACCAGTAGAAGGTTGGAGTCAGTACAAAACACCCTGAAACAGAACCAGTAGGAGGTTGGAGTCAGTACAAAACACCATGAAACAGAACCAGTAGAAGGTTGGAGTCAGTACAAAACACTCTAAAACGGAACCATTAGGAGGCTGGAGTCAGTACAAAACACACCGAAACAGAACCATTAGGAGGTTGGCCTCAGTATAGAACACCCTGAAACAGAACCATTAGGAGGTTGGCGTCAGTATAGAACACCCTGAAACAGAACCAGTAGAAGGTTGAAGTGAGTACAAAACACCCTGAAACAGAACCAGTAGGAGGCTGGAGTCAGTACAAAACACCCTGAAACAGAACCATTAGGAGGTTGGCGTCAGTATAAAACACCCTGAAACAGAACCAGTAGGAGGTTGGAGTCAGTACAAAACACCCTGAAACAGAACCAGTAGGAGGTTGGAGTCAGTACAAAACACCCTGAAACAGAACCAGTAGGAGGTTGGAGTCAGTACAAAACACCCTGAAACAGAACCAGTAGGAGGATGGAGTCTGTACAAAACACCCTGAAACAGAACCAGTATGAGGTTGAAGTGAGTACAAAACACCCTGAAACAGAACCAGTAGAAGGTTGAAGTGAATATAAAACACCCTGAAACAGAACCAGTAGGAGGTTGGAGTCAGTACAAAACACCCTAAAACGGAACCATTAGGAGGCTGGAGTCAGTACAAAACACACCGAAACAGAACCATTAGGAGGTTGGCGTCAGTATAGAACACCCTGAAACAGAACCAGTAGGAGGTTGGAGTCAGTACAAAATACCCTGAAACAGAACCAGTAGGAGGATGGAGTCTGTACAAAACACCCTGAAACAGAACCAGTAGGAGGCTGGAGTCAGTATAAAACACCCTGAAACAGAACCAGGAGAAGGCGGGAGTCAGTACAAAACACCCCGAAACAGAACCATTAGGAGGTTGGCGTCAGTATAAAACACCCTGAAACAGAACCAGTAGGAGGTTGGAGTCAGTACAAAACACCCTGAAACAGAACCAGTAGGAGGTTGGAGTCAGTACAAAACACCCTGAAACAGAACCAGGAGAAGGCGGGAGTCAGTACAAAACACCCCGAAACAGAACCATTAGGAGGTTGGCGTCAGTATAAAACACCCTGAAACAGAACCAGTAGGAGGTTGGAGTAAGTACAAAACACCCTGAAACAGAACCAGTAGGAGGTTGGAGTCAGTACAAAACAGCCTGAAACAGAACCATTAGGTGGTTGGCGTCAGTATAAAACACCCTGAAACAGAACCAGTAGGAGGTTGGAGTCAGTACAAAATAGCCTGAAACAGAACCAGTAGAAGGTTGGAGTCAGTACAAAACACCCTAAAACAGAACCAGTAGGTGGTTGGAGTCAGTACAAAACACCCTGAAACAGAACCAGTATGAGGTTGAAGTGAGTACAAAACACCCTGAAACAGAACCAGTAGAAGGTTGAAGTGAGTACAAAACACCCTGAAACAGAACCAGTAGAAGGTTGAAGTGAGTACAAAACACCCTAAAACAGAACCAGTAGGAGGTTGGAGTCAGGACAAAACACCCTGAAACAGAACCAGTAGGAGGTTGGAGTGAGTACAAAACACCCTGAAACAGAACCAGTAGAAGGTTGAAGTGAATATAAAACACCCTGAAACAGAACCAGTAGGAGGTTGGAGTCAGTACAAAACACCCTAAAACGGAACCATTAGGAGGCTGGAATCAGTACAAAACACACCGAAACAGAACCATTAGGAGGTTGGCGTCAGTATAGAACACCCTGAAACAGAACCAGTAGGAGGTTGGAGTCAGTACAAAATACCCTGAAACAGAACCAGTAGGAGGATGGAGTCTGTACAAAACACCCTGAAACAGAACCAGTAGGAGGCTGGAGTCAGTATAAAACACCCTGAAACAGAACCAGGAGAAGGCGGGAGTCAGTACAAAATACCCCGAAACAGAACCATTAGGAGGTTGGCGTCAGTATAAAACACCCTGAAACAGAACCAGTAGGAGGTTGGAGTCAGTACAAAACACCCTGAAACAGAACCAGTAGGAGGTTGGAGTCAGTACAAAACACCGTGAAACAGAACCATTAGGAGGTTGGCGTCAGTATAAAACACCCTGAAACAGAACCAGTAGGAGGTTGGAGTCAGTACAAAATAGCCTGAAACAGAACCAGTAGAAGGTTGGAGTCAGTACAAAACACCCTAAAACAGAACCAGTAGGTGGTTGGAGTCAGTACAAAACACCCTGAAACAGAACCAGTATGAGGTTGAAGTGAGTACAAAACACCCTGAAACAGAACCAGTAGAAGGTTGAAGTGAGTATAAAACACCCTGAAACAGAACCAGTAGGAGGTTGGAGTCAGTACAAAACACCCTGAAACAGAACCAGTAGAAGGTTGAAGTGAGTATAAAACACCCTGAAACAGAACCAGTAGGAGGTTGGAGTCAGTACAAAACACCCTGAAACAGAACCAGTAGAAGGTTGGAGTCCGTATAAACACACACCGAAACAGAACCAGTAGGAGGTTGAAGTGAGTACAAAACACCCTGAAACAGAACCAGTAGGAGGCTGGAGTCAGTACAAAACACCCTGAAACAGAACCAGGAGAAGGCGGGAGTCAGTACAAAACACCCCGAAACAGAACCATTAGGAGGTTGGCGTCAGTATAAAACACCCTGAAACAGAACCAGTAGGAGGTTGGAGTCAGTACAAAACACCCTGAAACAGAACCAGTAGGAGGTTGGAGTCAGTACAAAACACACTGAAACAGAACCATTAGGAGGTTGGCGTCAGTATAAAACACCCTGAAACAGAACCAGTAGGAGGTTGGAGTCAGTACAAAATAGCCTGAAACAGAACCAGTAGAAGGTTGGAGTCAGTACAAAACACCCTAAAACAGAACCAGTAGGTGGTTGGAGTCAGTACAAAACACCCTGAAACAGAACCAGTATGAGGTTGAAGTGAGTACAAAACACCCTGAAACAGAACCAGTAGGAGGTTGGAGTCAGTACAAAACACCCTGAAACAGAACCAGTAGAAGGTTGGAGTCCGTATAAACACACACCGAAACAGAACCAGTAGGATGTTGGAGTCAGTACAAAACACCCTAAAACAGAACCAGTAGGTGGTTGGAGTCAGTACAAAACACCCTGAAACAGAACCAGTATGAGGTTGAAGTGAGTATAAAACACCCTGAAACAGAACCAGTAGAAGGTTGAAGTGAGTACAAAACACCCTGAAACAGAACCAGTAGGAGGCTGGAGTCAGTACAAAACACCCTGAAACAGAACCAGTAGGAGGCTGGAGTCAGTACAAAACACCCCGAAACAGAACCAGTAGGACGCTGGAGTCAGTACAAACACACACCGAAACAGAACCAGTAGGAGGTTAGAGTTGGTACAAACCATCCTGAAACAGAACCAGTAGGAGGTTGGAGTCAGTAGAAAACACCATGAAACAGAACCAGTGGGAGCTTGGAGTCCGTATAAACACACACCGAAACAGAACCAGTAGGATGTTGGAGTCAGTACAAAACACCCTGAAACAGAACCAGTATGAGGTTGAAGTGAGTACAAAACACCCTGAAACAGAACCAGTAGAAGGTTGAAGTGAGTATAAAACACCCTGAAACAGAACCAGTAGGAGGTTGAAGTGAGTACAAAACACACTGAAACAGAACCAGTATGAGGTTGAAGTGAGTACAAAACACCCTGAAACAGAACCAGTAGAAGGTTGAAGTGAGTACAAAACACACTGAAACAGAACCAGTAGGAGGCTGGAGTCAGTACAAAACACCCTGAAACAGAACCAGTAGGAGGCTGGAGTCAGTACAAAACACCCCGAAACAGAACCAGTAGGACGCTGGAGTCAGTACAAACACACACCGAAACAGAACCTGTAGGAGGTTAGAGTTGGTACAAACCATCCTGAAACAGAACCAGTAGGAGGTTGGAGTCAGTAGAAAACACCATGAAACAGAACCAGTGGGAGGTTGGAGTCCGTATAAACACACACCGAAACAGAACCAGTAGGATGTTGGAGTCAGTACAAAACACCCTGAAACAGAACCAGTATGAGGTTGAAGTGAGTACAAAACACCCTGAAACAGAACCAGTAGAAGGTTGAAGTGAGTATAAAACACCCTGAAACAGAACCAGTAGGAGGTTGAAGTGAGTACAAAACACACTGAAACAGAACCAGTATGAGGTTGAAGTGAGTACAAAACACCCTGAAACAGAACCAGTAGAAGGTTGAAGTGAGTACAAAACACCCTGAAACAGAACCAGTAGAAGGTTGAAGTGAGTATAAAACACCCTGAAACAGAACCAGTAGGAGGTTGAAGTGAGTATAAAACACCCTGAAACAGAACCAGTAGGAGGTTGAAGTGAGTATAAAACACCCTGAAACAGAACCAGTAGAAGGTTGAAGTGAGTACAAAACACCCTAAAACAGAACCAGTAGGTGGTTGGAGTCAGTACAAAATAGCCTGAAACAGAACCAGTAGAAGGTTGGAGTCAGTACAAAACACCCTAAAACAGAACCAGTAGGTGGTTGGAGTCAGTACAAAACACCCTGAAACAGAACCAGTATGAGGTTGAAGTGAGTACAAAACACCCTGAAACAGAACCAGTAGAAGGTTGAAGTGAGTACAAAACACCCTGAAACAGAACCAGTATGAGGTTGAAGTGAGTACAAAACACCCTGAAACAGAACCAGTAGAAGGTTGAAGTGAATACAAAACACCCTGAAACAGAACCAGTATGAGGTTGAAGTGAGTATAAAACACCCTGAAACAGAACCAGTAGAAGGTTGAAGTGAATACAAAACACCCTGAAACAGAACCAGTATGAGGTTGAAGTGAGTATAAAACACCCTGAAACAGAACCAGTAGAAGGTTGAAGTGAGTACAAAACACACTGAAACAGAACCAGTATGAGGTTGAAGTGAGTACAAAACACCCTGAAACAGAACCAGTATGAGGTTGAAGTGAGAATATAAAACACCCTGAAACAGAACCAGTAGAAGGTTGAAGTGAGTACAAAACACCCTGAAACAGAACCAGTAGGAGGTTGGAGTCAGTACAAACACACACCGAAACAGAACCAGTAGGAGGTTAGAGTTGGTACAAAACACCCTAAAACAGAACCAGTAGGAGGTTGGAGTCAGGACAAAACACCCTGAAACAGAACCAGTAGAAGGTTGAAGTGAGTATAAAACACCCTGAAACAGAACCAGTAGAATGTTGAAGTGAGTACAAAACACCCTGAAACAGAACCAGTAGAATGTTGAAGTGAGTATAAAACACCCTGAAACAGAACCATTAGGAGGTTGAAGTGAGTATAAAACACCCTGAAACAGAACCAGTAGGAGGTTGTAGTCAGTACAAAACACCCTGAAACAGAACCAGTAGAATGTTGAAGTAAGTATAAAACACCCTGAAACAGAACCAGTAGGAGGTTGTAGTCAGTACAAAACACCCTGAAACAGAACCAGTATGAGGTTGGAGTCAGTATAAACACACACCGAAACAGAACCAGTAGGAGGTTAGAGTTGGTACAAAACATCCTAAAACAGAACCAGTAGGAGGTTGGAGTCAATACAAAACACCCCGAAACAGAACCATTAGGAGGCTGGAGTCAGTACAAAACACCCCGAAACAGAACCAGTAGGATGTTGGAGTCAGTACAAAACACCCTGAAACACAACCAGTATGAGGCTGGAGTCAGTACAAAACACCCTGAAACAGAACCAGTAGGAGGTTGGAGTCAGTACAAAACTCCCTGAAACAGAACCAGTAGGAGGCTGGAGTCAGTACAAAACACCCTGAAACAGAACCAGTAGGAGGCTGGAGTCAGTACAAAACACCCTAAAACAGAACCAGTAGGAGGCTGGAGTCAGTACAAAACACCCTGAAACAGAACCAGTAGGAGGCTGGAGTCAGTACAAAACACCCTGAAACAGAACCAGTAGGAGGCTGGAGTCAGTACAAAACACCCTAAAACAGAACCAGTAGGAGGCTGGAGTCAGTACAAACACACACCGAAACAGAACCAGTAGGAGCTTGGAGTCAGTATAAAACACCCTGAAACAGAACCAGTAGGAGGTTGGAGTCAGTATAAAACACCCTGAAACAGAACCAGTAGGAGGTTGGAGTCAGTATAAAACACCATAAAACAGAACCAGTATGATGTTGGAGTCAGTACAAAACACCCTGAAACAGAACCAGTATGAGGTTGGAGTCAGCACAAAACACCCCGAAACAGAACCAGTAGGAGGTTGAAGTCAGTACAAAACACCCTGAAACAGAACCAGTAGAAGGTTGGAGTCAGTATAAAACACCCTGAAACAGAACCAGTAGGAGGTTGGAGTCATTATAAAACACCGTGAAACAGAACCATTAGGAGGCTGGAGTCAGTACAAAACACCCTGAAACAGAACCAGTAGAAGGTTGGAGTCAGTATAAAACACCCTAAAACAGAACCAGTAGGAGGTTCAAGTCAGTACAAAACACCCTGAAACAGAACCAGTATGAGGCTGGAGTCAGTACAAAACACCCCGAAACAGAACCATTAGGAGGCTGGAGTCAGTACAAAACACCCTGAAACAGAACCAGTAGGAGGCTGGAGTCAGTACAAAACACCCCGAAACAGAACCATTAGGAGGTTGGCGTCAGTATAAATCACCCTGAAACAGAACCAGTAGGATGTTGGAGTCAGTACAAAACACCCTGAAACAGAACCAGTAGAAGGTTGGAATCAGTACAAAACACCCTGAAACAGAACCAGTAGGAGGTTGGAGTCAGTATAAAACACCCTGAAACAGAACCAGTAGGAGGATGGAGTCAGCATAAAACACCCTGAAATAGAACCAGTAGGAGTTTGGAGTCAGTATAAAACACCCTGAAACAGAACCAGTAGGAGGATGGAGTCAGTATAAAACACCATAAAACAGAACCAGTAGGAGGTTGGAGTCAGTACAAAACACCCCGAAACAGAACCAGTAGGAGGTTGAAGTGAGTATAAAACACCCTGAAACAGAACCAGTAGAAGGTTGGACTCAGTACAAAACACCCCCGAAACAGAACCAGTAGGAGGTTGAAGTGAGTATAAAACACCCTGAAACAGAACCATTAGGAGGTTGGAGTCAGTACAAAACACCCTGAAACAGAACCAGTAGGAGGCTGGAGTAAGTAAAAAACACCCCGAAACAGAACCAGTAGGACGTTGGAGTCAGTACAAAACACCCCAAAATAGAACCAGTAGGAGGTTGGAGTCAGTACAAAACACCACGAAACAGAACCAGTAGGAGGTTGGAGTCAGTACAAAACACCCTAGAACAGAACCATTAGGAGGCTGGAGTCAGTACAAAACACCCCGAAACAGAACCATTAGGAGGTTGGCGTCAGTATAAAACACCCTGAAACAGAACCAGTTGAAGGTTGGAGTCAGTACAAAACACCCCGAAACAGAACCAGTAGGAGGTTCGAGTCAGTACAAAACACTCTAAAACAGAACCATTAGGAGGCTGGAGTCAGTACAAAACACCCCGAAACAGAACCAGTAGGAGGCTGGAGTCAGTATAAAACACCCCGAAACAGAACCAGTAGGAGGTTGGCGTCAGTATAAAACACCCTGAAACAGAACCAGTAGGAGGTTGGAGTCAGTACAAACACCCTGAAACAGAACCAGTAGGAGGTTGGAGTCAGTACAAAACACCCTGAAACAGAACCAGTAGGAGGTTGGCGTCAGTATAAAACACCCTGAAACAGAACCAGTAGGAGGTTGGAGTCAGTACAAAATACCCTGAAACAGAACCAGTAGAAGGTTGGAGTCCGTACAAAACACCCTAAAACAGAACCAGTAGGAGGTTGAAGTGAGTACAAAACACCCTGAAACAGAACCAGTAGAAGGTTGAAGTGAGAATATAAAACACCCTGAAACAGAACCAGTAGGAGGTTGGAGTCAGTATAAAACACCCTGAAACAGAACCAGTAGGAGGATGGAGTCAGTATAAAACACCCTGAAACAGAACCAGTAGGAGGTTGGAGTCAGTATAAAACACCCTGAAACAGAACCAGTAGGAGGATGGAGTCAGTATAAAACACCATAAAACAGAACCAGTAGGAGGTTGAAGTGAGTATAAAACACCCTGAAACAGAACCATTAGGAGGTTGGAGTCAGTACAAAACACCCTGAAACAGAACCAGTAGGAGGCTGGAGTAAGTAAAAAACACCCCGAAACAGAACCAGTAGGAGGTTGGAGTCAGTACAAAACACCCCAAAATAGAACCAGTAGGAGGTTGGAGTCAGTACAAAACACCACGAAACAGAACCAGTAGGAGGTTGGAGTCAGTACAAAACACCCTAGAACAGAACCATTAGGAGGCTGGAGTCAGTACAAAACACCCCGAAACAGAACCATTAGGAGGTTGGCGTCAGTATAAAACACCCTGAAACAGAACCAGTAGAAGGTTGGAGTCGGTACAAAACACCCCGAAAGAGAACCAGTAGGAGGTTGGAGTCAGTACAAAACACCCCGAAACAGAACCAGTAGGAGGTTCGAATCAGTACAAAACACTCTAAAACAGAACCATTAGGAGGCTGGAGTCAGTACAAAACACCCCGAAACAGAACCAGTAGGAGGCTGGAGTCAGTATAAAACACCCCGAAACAGAACCAGTAGGAGGTTGGCGTCAGCATAAAACACCCTGAAACAGAACCAGTAGGAGGTTGGAGTCAGTATAAAACACCATAAAACAGAACCAGTATGATGTTGGAGTCAGTACAAAACACCCTGAAACAGAACCAGTATGAGGTTGGAGTCAGCACAAAACACCCCGAAACAGAACCAGTAGGAGGTTGAAGTCAGTACAAAACACCCTGAAACAGAACCAGTAGGAGGTTGGAGTCAGTATAAAACACCATAAAACAGAACCAGTATGATGTTGGAGTCAGTACAAAACACCCTGAAACAGAACCAGTATGAGGTTGGAGTCAGCACAAAACACCCCGAAACAGAACCAGTAGGAGGTTGAAGTCAGTACAAAACACCCTGAAACAGAACCAGTAGAAGGTTGGAGTCAGTATAAAACACCCTGAAACAGAACCAGTAGGAGGTTGGAGTCATTATAAAACACCGTGAAACAGAACCATTAGGAGGCTGGAGTCAGTACAAAACACCCTGAAACAGAACCAGTAGAAGGTTGGAGTCAGTATAAAACACCCTAAAACAGAACCAGTAGGAGGTTCAAGTCAGTACAAAACACCCTGAAACAGAACCAGTATGAGGCTGGAGTCAGTACAAAACACCCCGAAACAGAACCATTAGGAGGCTGGAGTCAGTACAAAACACCCTGAAACAAAACCAGTAGGAGGCTGGAGTCAGTACAAAACACCCCGAAACAGAACCAGTATGAGGTTGGAGTCAGCACAAAACACCCCGAAACAGAACCAGTAGGAGGTTGAAGTCAGTACAAAACACCCTGAAACAGAACCAGTAGGAGGTTGGAGTCAGTATAAAACACCATAAAACAGAACCAGTATGATGTTGGAGTCAGTACAAAACACCCTGAAACAGAACCAGTATGAGGTTGGAGTCAGCACAAAACACCCCGAAACAGAACCAGTAGGAGGTTGAAGTCAGTACAAAACACCCTGAAACAGAACCAGTAGGAGGTTGGAGTCAGTATAAAACACCCTGAAACAGAACCAGTAGGAGGTTGGAGTCATTATAAAACACCGTGAAACAGAACCATTAGGAGGCTGGAGTCAGTACAAAACACCCTGAAACAGAACCAGTAGAAGGTTGGAGTCAGTATAAAACACCCTAAAACAGAACCAGTAGGAGGTTCAAGTCAGTACAAAACACCCTGAAACAGAACCAGTATGAGGCTGGAGTCAGTACAAAACACCCCGAAACAGAACCATTAGGAGGCTGGAGTCAGTACAAAACACCCTGAAACAAAACCAGTAGGAGGCTGGAGTCAGTACAAAACACCCCGAAACAGAACCATTAGGAGGTTGGCGTCAGTATAAATCACCCTGAAACAGAACCAGTAGGATGTTGGAGTCAGTACAAAACACCCTGAAACAGAACCAGTAGAAGGTTGGAATCAGTACAAAACACCCTGAAACAGAACCAGTAGGAGGTTGGAGTCAGTATAAAACACCCTGAAACAGAACCAGTAGGAGGATGGAGTCAGCATAAAACACCCTGAAATAGAACCAGTAGGAGGTTGGAGTCAGTATAAAACACCCTGAAACAGAACCAGTAGGAGGATGGAGTCAGTATAAAACACCATAAAACAGAACCAGTAGGAGGTTGGAGTCAGTACAAAACACCCCGAAACAGAACCAGTAGGAGGTTGAAGTGAGTATAAAACACCCTGAAACAGAACCAGTAGAAGGTTGGACTCAGTACAAAACACCCCCGAAACAGAACCAGTAGGAGGTTGAAGTGAGTATAAAACACCCTGAAACAGAACCATTAGGAGGTTGGAGTCAGTACAAAACACCCTGAAACAGAACCAGTAGGAGGCTGGAGTAAGTAAAAAACACCCCGAAACAGAACCAGTAGGAGGTTGGAGTCAGTACAAAACACCCCAAAATAGAACCAGTAGGAGGTTGGAGTCAGTACAAAACACCACGAAACAGAACCAGTAGGAGGTTGGAGTCAGTACAAAACACCCTAGAACAGAACCATTAGGAGGCTGGAGTCAGTACAAAACACCCCGAAACAGAACCATTAGGAGGTTGGCGTCAGTATAAAACACCCTGAAACAGAACCAGTTGAAGGTTGGAGTCAGTACAAAACACCCCGAAACAGAACCAGTAGGAGGTTCGAGTCAGTACAAAACACTCTAAAACAGAACCATTAGGAGGCTGGAGTCAGTACAAAACACCCCGAAACAGAACCAGTAGGAGGCTGGAGTCAGTATAAAACACCCCGAAACAGAACCAGTAGGAGGTTGGCGTCAGTATAAAACACCCTGAAACAGAACCAGTAGGAGGTTGGAGTCAGTACAAACACCCTGAAACAGAACCAGTAGGAGGTTGGAGTCAGTACAAAACACCCTGAAACAGAACCAGTAGGAGGTTGGCGTCAGTATAAAACACCCTGAAACAGAACCAGTAGGAGGTTGGAGTCAGTACAAAATACCCTGAAACAGAACCAGTAGAAGGTTGGAGTCCGTACAAAACACCCTAAAACAGAACCAGTAGGAGGTTGTAGTCAGGACAAAACACCCTGAAACAGAACCAGTATGAGGTTGAAGTGAGTACAAAACACCCTGAAACAGAACCAGTAGAAGGTTGAAGTGAGTATAAAACACCCTGAAACAGAACCAGTAGAAGGTTGAAGTGAGTATAAAACACCCTGAAACAGAACCAGTAGGAGGTTGAAGTGAGTATAAAACACCCTGAAACAGAACCAGTAGGAGGTTGGAGTCAGGACAAAACACCCTGAAACAGAACCAGTAGAAGGTTGAAGTGAGTATAAAACACCCTGAAACAGAACCAGTAGAAGGTTGAAGTGAGTATAAAACACCCTGAAACAGAACCAGTAGGAGGTTGAAGTGAGTACAAAACACCCTGAAACAGAACCAGTAGAAGGTTGAAGTGAGTATAAAACACCCTGAAACAGAACCAGTAGGAGGTTGAAGTGAGTATAAAACACCCTGAAACAGAACCAGTAGAATGTTGAAGTGAGTATAAAACACCCTGAAACAGAACCAGTAGGAGGTTGTAGTCAGTACAAAACACCCTGAAACAGAACCAGTATGAGGTTGGAGTCAGTATAAACACACACCGAAACAGAACCAGTAGGAGGTTAGAGTTGGTACAAAACATCCTAAAACAGAACCAGTAGGAGGTTGGAGTCAATACAAAACACCCCGAAACAGAACCATTAGGAGGCTGGAGTCAGTACAAAACACCCCGAAACAGAACCAGTAGGATGTTGGAGTCAGTACAAAACACCCTGAAACACAACCAGTATGAGGCTGGAGTCAGTACAAAACACCCTGAAACAGAACCAGTAGGAGGCTGGAGTCAGTACAAAACTCCCTGAAACAGAACCAGTAGGAGGCTGGAGTCAGTACAAAACACCCTGAAACAGAACCAGTAGGAGGCTGGAGTCAGTACAAAACACCCTAAAACAGAACCAGTAGGAGGCTGGAGTCAGTACAAAACACCCTGAAACAGAACCAGTAGGAGGCTGGAGTCAGTACAAAACACCCTGAAACAGAACCAGTAGGAGGCTGGAGTCAGTACAAAACACCCTAAAACAGAACCAGTAGGAGGCTGGAGTCAGTACAAACACACACCGAAACAGAACCAGTAGGAGCTTGGAGTCAGTATAAAACACCCTGAAACAGAACCAGTAGGAGGTTGGAGTCAGTATAAAACACCCTGAAACAGAACCAGTAGGAGGTTGGAGTCAGTATAAAACACCATAAAACAGAACCAGTATGATGTTGGAGTCAGTACAAAACACCCTGAAACAGAACCAGTATGAGGTTGGAGTCAGCACAAAACACCCCGAAACAGAACCAGTAGGAGGTTGAAGTCAGTACAAAACACCCTGAAACAGAACCAGTAGAAGGTTGGAGTCAGTATAAAACACCCTGAAACAGAACCAGTAGGAGGTTGGAGTCATTATAAAACACCGTGAAACAGAACCATTAGGAGGCTGGAGTCAGTACAAAACACCCTGAAACAGAACCAGTAGAAGGTTGGAGTCAGTATAAAACACCCTAAAACAGAACCAGTAGGAGGTTCAAGTCAGTACAAAACACCCTGAAACAGAACCAGTATGAGGCTGGAGTCAGTACAAAACACCCCGAAACAGAACCATTAGGAGGCTGGAGTCAGTACAAAACACCCTGAAACAGAACCAGTAGGAGGCTGGAGTCAGTACAAAACACCCCGAAACAGAACCATTAGGAGGTTGGCGTCAGTATAAATCACCCTGAAACAGAACCAGTAGGATGTTGGAGTCAGTACAAAACACCCTGAAACAGAACCAGTAGAAGGTTGGAATCAGTACAAAACACCCTGAAACAGAACCAGTAGGAGGTTGGAGTCAGTATAAAACACCCTGAAACAGAACCAGTAGGAGGATGGAGTCAGCATAAAACACCCTGAAATAGAACCAGTAGGAGTTTGGAGTCAGTATAAAACACCCTGAAACAGAACCAGTAGGAGGATGGAGTCAGTATAAAACACCATAAAACAGAACCAGTAGGAGGTTGGAGTCAGTACAAAACACCCCGAAACAGAACCAGTAGGAGGTTGAAGTGAGTATAAAACACCCTGAAACAGAACCAGTAGAAGGTTGGACTCAGTACAAAACACCCCCGAAACAGAACCAGTAGGAGGTTGAAGTGAGTATAAAACACCCTGAAACAGAACCATTAGGAGGTTGGAGTCAGTACAAAACACCCTGAAACAGAACCAGTAGGAGGCTGGAGTAAGTAAAAAACACCCCGAAACAGAACCAGTAGGACGTTGGAGTCAGTACAAAACACCCCAAAATAGAACCAGTAGGAGGTTGGAGTCAGTACAAAACACCACGAAACAGAACCAGTAGGAGGTTGGAGTCAGTACAAAACACCCTAGAACAGAACCATTAGGAGGCTGGAGTCAGTACAAAACACCCCGAAACAGAACCATTAGGAGGTTGGCGTCAGTATAAAACACCCTGAAACAGAACCAGTTGAAGGTTGGAGTCAGTACAAAACACCCCGAAACAGAACCAGTAGGAGGTTCGAGTCAGTACAAAACACTCTAAAACAGAACCATTAGGAGGCTGGAGTCAGTACAAAACACCCCGAAACAGAACCAGTAGGAGGCTGGAGTCAGTATAAAACACCCCGAAACAGAACCAGTAGGAGGTTGGCGTCAGTATAAAACACCCTGAAACAGAACCAGTAGGAGGTTGGAGTCAGTACAAACACCCTGAAACAGAACCAGTAGGAGGTTGGAGTCAGTACAAAACACCCTGAAACAGAACCAGTAGGAGGTTGGCGTCAGTATAAAACACCCTGAAACAGAACCAGTAGGAGGTTGGAGTCAGTACAAAATACCCTGAAACAGAACCAGTAGAAGGTTGGAGTCCGTACAAAACACCCTAAAACAGAACCAGTAGGAGGTTGTAGTCAGGACAAAACACCCTGAAACAGAACCAGTAGAAGGTTGAAGTGAGAATATAAAACACCCTGAAACAGAACCAGTAGGAGGTTGGAGTCAGTATAAAACACCCTGAAACAGAACCAGTAGGAGGATGGAGTCAGTATAAAACACCCTGAAACAGAACCAGTAGGAGGTTCAAGTCAGTACAAAACACCCTGAAACAGAACCAGTATGAGGCTGGAGTCAGTACAAAACACCCCGAAACAGAACCATTAGGAGGCTGGAGTCAGTACAAAACACCCTGAAACAGAACCAGTAGGAGGCTGGAGTCAGTACAAAACACCCCGAAACAGAACCATTAGGAGGTTGGCGTCAGTATAAATCACCCTGAAACAGAACCAGTAGGATGTTGGAGTCAGTACAAAACACCCTGAAACAGAACCAGTAGAAGGTTGGAATCAGTACAAAACACCCTGAAACAGAACCAGTAGGAGGTTGGAGTCAGTATAAAACACCCTGAAACAGAACCAGTAGGAGGATGGAGTCAGCATAAAACACCCTGAAATAGAACCAGTAGGAGTTTGGAGTCAGTATAAAACACCCTGAAACAGAACCAGTAGGAGGATGGAGTCAGTATAAAACACCATAAAACAGAACCAGTAGGAGGTTGGAGTCAGTACAAAACACCCCCGAAACAGAACCAGTAGGAGGTTGAAGTGAGTATAAAACACCCTGAAACAGAACCAGTAGAAGGTTGGACTCAGTACAAAACACCCCCGAAACAGAACCAGTAGGAGGTTGAAGTGAGTATAAAACACCCTGAAACAGAACCATTAGGAGGTTGGAGTCAGTACAAAACACCCTGAAACAGAACCAGTAGGAGGCTGGAGTAAGTAAAAAACACCCCGAAACAGAACCAGTAGGACGTTGGAGTCAGTACAAAACACCCCAAAATAGAACCAGTAGGAGGTTGGAGTCAGTACAAAACACCACGAAACAGAACCAGTAGGAGGTTGGAGTCAGTACAAAACACCCTAGAACAGAACCAGTAGGAGGCTGGAGTCAGTACAAAACACCCCGAAACAGAACCATTAGGAGGTTGGCGTCAGTATAAAACACCCTGAAACAGAACCAGTTGAAGGTTGGAGTCAGTACAAAACACCCCGAAACAGAACCAGTAGGAGGTTCGAGTCAGTACAAAACACTCTAAAACAGAACCATTAGGAGGCTGGAGTCAGTACAAAACACCCCGAAACAGAACCAGTAGGAGGCTGGAGTCAGTATAAAACACCCCGAAACAGAACCAGTAGGAGGTTGGCGTCAGTATAAAACACCCTGAAACAGAACCAGTAGGAGGTTGGAGTCAGTACAAACACCCTGAAACAGAACCAGTAGGAGGTTGGAGTCAGTACAAAACACCCTGAAACAGAACCAGTAGGAGGTTGGCGTCAGTATAAAACACCCTGAAACAGAACCAGTAGGAGGTTGGAGTCAGTACAAAATACCCTGAAACAGAACCAGTAGAAGGTTGGAGTCCGTACAAAACACCCTAAAACAGAACCAGTAGGAGGTTGTAGTCAGGACAAAACACCCTGAAACAGAACCAGTATGAGGTTGAAGTGAGTACAAAACACCCTGAAACAGAACCAGTAGAAGGTTGAAGTGAGAATATAAAACACCCTGAAACAGAACCAGTAGGAGGTTGGAGTCAGTATAAAACACCCTGAAACAGAACCAGTAGGAGGATGGAGTCAGTATAAAACACCCTGAAATAGAACCAGTAGGAGGTTGGAGTCAGTATAAAACACCCTGAAACAGAACCAGTAGGAGGATGGAGTCAGTATAAAACACCATAAAACAGAACCAGTAGGAGGTTGAAGTGAGTATAAAACACCCTGAAACAGAACCATTAGGAGGTTGGAGTCAGTACAAAACACCCTGAAACAGAACCAGTAGGAGGCTGGAGTAAGTAAAAAACACCCCGAAACAGAACCAGTAGGAGGTTGGAGTCAGTACAAAACACCCCAAAATAGAACCAGTAGGAGGTTGGAGTCAGTACAAAACACCACGAAACAGAACCAGTAGGAGGTTGGAGTCAGTACAAAACACCCTAGAACAGAACCATTAGGAGGCTGGAGTCAGTACAAAACACCCCGAAACAGAACCAGTAGGAGGCTGGAGTCAGTATAAAACACCCCGAAACAGAACCAGTAGGAGGTTGGCGTCAGCATAAAACACCCTGAAACAGAACCAGTAGGAGGTTGGAGTCAGTACAAAATACCCTGAAACAGAACCAGTAGAAGGTTGGAGTCCGTACAAAACACCCTGAAACAGAACCAGTAGGAGGTTGGAGTCAGTACAAAACACCCTGAAACAGAACCAGTAGGAGGTTGAAGTGAGTACAAAACACCGTGAAACAGAACCAGTAGGAGGATGGAGTCAGTATAAAACACCCTGAAACAGAACCAGTAGGAGGTTGGAGTCAGTATAAAACACCCTGAAACAGAATCAGTATGAGGTTGAAGTCAGTATAAAACACCCTGAAACAGAACCAGTAGGAGGTTGGAGTCAGTACAAAACACCCTGAAACAGAACCAGTAGAAGGTTGGAGTCAGTATAAACACACACCGAAACAGAACCGGTAGGATGTTGGAGTCAGTACAAAACACCCTGAAACAGAACCAGTATGAGGTTGAAGTGAGTACAAAACACCCTGAAACAGAACCAGTAGAAGGTTGAAGTGAGTATAAAACACCCTGAAACAGAACCAGTAGAAGGTTGAAGTGAGTACAAAACACCCTGAAACAGACCCAGTAGGAGGCTGGAGTCAGTACATAACACCCTGAAACAGAACCAGTAGGAGGCTGGAGTCAGTACAAAAGACCCTGAAACAGAACCAGTAGGAGGCTGGAGTCAGTACAAACACACACCGAAACAGAACCAGTAGGAGGTTAGAGTTGGTACAAAACATCATAAAACAGAACCAGTAGGAGGTTGGAGTTGGTACAAAACACCATGAAACAGAACCAGTGGGAGCTTGGAGTCAGTATAATACACCATAAAACAGAACCAGGAGGATGTTGGAGTCAGTACAAAACACCCTGTAACAGAACCAGTAGAAGGTTGGAATCAGTACAAAACACTCTGAAACAGAACCGGTAGTAGGTTGGAGTCAGTATAAAACACCCTGAAACAGAACCAGTAGGAGGATGGAGTCAGTATAAAACACCATAAAACAGAACCAGTAGGAGGTTGGAGTCAGTACAAAACACCCCGAAACAGAACCAGTAGGAGGTTGAAGTGAGAATAAAACACCCTGAAACAGAACCAGTAGAAGGTTGGACTCAGTACAAAACACCCCCGAAACAGAACCAGTAGGAGGTTGAAGTGAGTATAAAACACCCTGAAACAGAACCATTAGGAGGTTGGAGTCAGTACAAAACACCCCGAAACAGAACCAGTAGGAGGCTGTAGTAAGTAAAAAAAACACCCCGAAACAGAACCAGTAGGAGGTTGGAGTCAGTACAAAACACCCCAAAATAGAACCAGTAGGAGGTTGGAGTCAGTACAAAACACCACGAAACAGAACCAGTAGGAGGTTGGAGTCAGTACAAAACACCCTAGAACAGAACCATTAGGAGGCTGGAGTCAGTACAAAACACCCCGAAACAGAATCATTAGGAGGTTGGCGTCAGTATAAAACACCCTGAAACAGAACCAGTAGAAGGTTGGAGTCAGTACAAAACACCCCGAAACAGAACCAGTAGGAGGTTGGAGTCAGTACAAAACACCCCGAAACAGAACCAGTAAAAGGTTCGAGTCAGTACAAAACACTCTAAAACAGAACCAGTAGGAGGCTGGAGTCAGTACAAAACACCCCGAAACAGAACCAGTAGGAGGCTGGAGTCAGTATAAAACACCCCGAAACAGAACCAGTAGGAGGTTGGCGTCAGTATAAAACACCCTGAAACAGAACCAGTAGGAGGTTGGAGTCAGTACAAAACACCCTGAAACAGAACCAGTAGGAGGTTGGAGTCAGTACAAAACACCCTGAAACAGAACCAGTAGGAGGTTGGCGTCAGTATAAAACACCCTGAAACAGAACCAGTAGGAGGTTGGAGTCAGTACAAAATACCCTGAAACAGAACCAGTAGAAGGTTGGAGTCCGTACAAAACACCCTAAAACAGAACCAGTAGGAGGTTGTAGTCAGGACAAAACACCCTGAAACAGAACCAGTATGAGGTTGAAGTGAGTACAAAACACCCTGAAACAGAACCAGTAGAAGGTTGAAGTGAGAATATAAAACACCCTGAAACACAACCAGTAGGAGGTTGGAGTCAGTATAAAACACCCTGAAACAGAACCAGTAGGAGGATGGAGTCAGTATAAAACACCCTGAAATAGAACCAGTGGAGGTTGGAGTCAGTATAAAACACCCTGAAACAGAACCAGTAGGAGGATGGAGTCAGTATAAAACACCATAAAACAGAACCAGTAGGAGGTTGGAGTCAGTACAAAACACCCCGAAACAGAACCAGTAGGAGGTTGAAGTGAGTATAAAACACCCTGAAACAGAACCAGTAGAAGGTTGGACTCAGTACAAAACACCCCCGAAACAGAACCATTAGGAGGCTGGAGTCAGTACAAAACACCCCCAAACAGAACCAGTATGAGGCTGGAGTCAGTATAAAACACCCCGTAACAGAACCAGTAGGAGGCTGGAGTAAGTAAAAAACACCCCGAAACAGAACCAGTAGGAGGTTGGAGTCAGTACAAAACACCCCAAAATAGAACCAGTAGGAGGTTGGAGTCAGTACAAAACACCACGAAACAGAACCAGTAGGAGGTTGGAGTCAGTACAAAACACCCTAGAACAGAACCATTAGTAGGCTGGAGTCAGTACAAAACACCCCGAAACAGAACCATTAGGAGGTTGGCGTCAGTATAAAACACCCCGAAACAGAACCAGTAGGAGGTTGGAGTCAGTACAAAACAACCCGAAACAGAACCAGTAGGAGGTTCGAGTCAGTACAAAACACTCTAAAACAGAACCAGTAGGAGGTTGGAGTCAGTATAAAACACCCTGAAACAGAACCAGTAGGAGGTTGGAGTCAGTACAAAACACCCTGAAACAGAACCAGTAGGAGGTTGGAGTCCGTACAAAACACCCTAAAACAGAACCAGTAGGAGGTTGGAGTCAGGACAAAACACCCTGAAACAGTACCAGTATGAGGTTGAAGTGAGTACAAAAGACCCTGAAACAGAACCAGTAGAAGGTTGAAGTGAGAATATAAAACACCCTGAAACAGAACCAGTAGGAGGTTGGAGTCAGTATAAAACACCCTGAAACAGAACCAGTAGGAGGATGGAGTCAGTATAAAACACCCTGAAATAGAACCAGTAGGAGGTTGGAGTCAGTACAAAACACCCTGAAACAGAACCAGTAGGAGGTTGGAGTCAGTACAAAACACCCTGAAACAGAACCATTAGGAGGTTGGCGTCAGTATAAAACACCCTGAAACAGAACCAGTAGGAGGTTGGAGTCAGTACAAAGTACCCTGAAACAGAACCAGTAGAAGGTTGGAGTCCGTACAAAACACCCTGAAACAGAACCAGTAGAAGGTTGGAGTCAGTATAAAACACCCTAAAACAGAACCAGTAGGAGGTTGGAGTCAGGACAAAACACCCTGAAACAGAACCAGTAGAAGGTTGGAGTCCGTACAAAACACCCTAAAACAGAACCAGTAGGAGGTTGGAGTCAGGACAAAACACCCTGAAACAGTACCAGTATGAGGTTGAAGTGAGTACAAAAGACCCTGAAACAGAACCAGTAGAAGGTTGAAGTGAGAATATAAAACACCCTGAAACAGAACCAGTAGGAGGTTGGAGTCAGTATAAAACACCCTGAAACAGAACCAGTAGGAGGATGGAGTCAGTATAAAACACCCTGAAATAGAACCAGTAGGAGGTTGGAGTCAGTACAAAGTACCCTGAAACAGAACCAGTAGAAGGTTGGAGTCCGTACAAAACACCCTAAAACAGAACCAGTAGGAGGTTGGAGTCAGGACAAAACACCCTGAAACAGTACCAGTATGAGGTTGAAGTGAGTACAAAAGACCCTGAAACAGAACCAGTAGAAGGTTGAAGTGAGAATATAAAACACCCTGAAACAGAACCAGTAGGAGGTTGGAGTCAGTATAAAACACCCTGAAACAGAACCAGTAGGAGGATGGAGTCAGTATAAAACACCCTGAAATAGAACCAGTAGGAGGTTGGAGTCAGTATAAAACACCCTGAAACAGAACCAGTAGGAGGTTGGAGTCAGTATAAAACACCCTGAAACAGAACCAGTAGGAGGATGGAGTCAGTATAAAACACCATAAAACAGAACCAGTAGGAGGTTGGAGTCAGTACAAAACACCCCGAAACAGAACCAGTAGGAGGTTGAAGTGAGTATAAAACACCCTGAAACAGAACCAGTAGAAGGTTGGACTCAGTACAAAACACCCCCGAAACAGAACCAGTAGGAGGTTGAAGTGAGTATAAAACACCCTGAAACAGAACCATTAGGAGGTTGGAGTCAGTACAAAACACCCTGAAACAGAACCAGTAGAAGGTTGGAGTCCGTACAAAACACCCTAAAACAGAACCAGTAGGAGGTTGTAGTCAGGACAAAACACCCTGAAACAGAACCAGTATGAGGTTGAAGTGAGTACAAAACACCCTGAAACAGAACCAGTAGAAGGTTGAAGTGAGAATATAAAACACCCTGAAACAGAACCAGTAGGAGGTTGGAGTCAGTATAAAACACCCTGAAACAGAACCAGTAGGAGGATGGAGTCAGTATAAAACACCCTGAAATAGAACCAGTAGGAGGTTGGAGTCAGTATAAAACACCCTGAAACAGAACCAGTAGGAGGATGGAGTCAGTATAAAACACCATAAAACAGAACCAGTAGGAGGTTGGAGTCAGTACAAAACACCCCGAAACAGAACCAGTAGGATGTTCGAGTCAGTCCAAAACACTCTAAAACAGAACCATTAGGAGGCTGGAGTCAGTACAAAACACCCCGTAACAGAACCAGTAGGAGGTTGGAGTAAGTAAAAAACACTCTAAAACAGAACCAGTAGGAGGCTGGAATCAGTACAAAACACCACGAAACAGAACCAGTAGGAGGTTGGAGTCAGTACAAAACACCCTAGAACAGAACCATTAGGAGGCTGGAGTCAGTACAAAACACCCCGAAACAGAACCATTAGGAGGTTGGCGTCAGTATAAAACACCCTGAAACAGAACCAGTAGAAGGTTGGAGTCAGTACAAAACACCCCGAAACAGAACCAGTAGGAGGTTGGAGTCAGTACAAAACAACCCGAAACAGAACCAGTAGGAGGTTCGAGTCAGTACAAAACACTCTAAAACAGAACCAGTAGGAGGTTGGAGTCAGTATAAAACACCCTGAAACAGAACCAGTAGGAGGTTGGAGTCAGTACAAAACACCCTGAAACAGAACCAGTAGGAGGTTGGAGTCAGTACAAAACACCCTGAAACAGAACCATTAGGAGGTTGGCGTCAGTATAAAACACCCTGAAACAGAACCAGTAGGAGGTTGGAGTCAGTACAAAGTACCCTGAAACAGAACCAGTAGAAGGTTGGAGTCCGTACAAAACACCCTAAAACAGAACCAGTAGGAGGTTGGAGTCAGGACAAAACACCCTGAAACAGTACCAGTATGAGGTTGAAGTGAGTACAAAAGACCCTGAAACAGAACCAGTAGAAGGTTGAAGTGAGAATATAAAACACCCTGAAACAGAACCAGTAGGAGGTTGGAGTCAGTATAAAACACCCTGAAACAGAACCAGTAGGAGGATGGAGTCAGTATAAAACACCCTGAAATAGAACCAGTAGGAGGTTGGAGTCAGTATAAAACACCCTGAAACAGAACCAGTAGGAGGTTGGAGTCAGTATAAAACACCCTGAAACAGAACCAGTAGGAGGATGGAGTCAGTATAAAACACCATAAAACAGAACCAGTAGGAGGTTGGAGTCAGTATAAAACACCCTGAAACAGAACCAGTAGGAGGATGGAGTCAGTATAAAACACCCTGAAATAGAACCAGTAGGAGGTTGGAGTCAGTATAAAACACCCTGAAACAGAACCAGTAGGAGGTTGGAGTCAGTATAAAACACCCTGAAACAGAACCAGTAGGAGGATGGAGTCAGTATAAAACACCATAAAACAGAACCAGTAGGAGGTTGGAGTCAGTACAAAACACCCCGAAACAGAACCAGTAGGAGGTTGAAGTGAGTATAAAACACCCTGAAACAGAACCAGTGGAAGGTTGGACTCAGTACAAAACACCCCCGAAACAGAACCAGTAGGAGGTTGAAGTGAGTATAAAACACCCTGAAACAGAACCATTAGGAGGTTGGAGTCAGTACAAAACACCCTGAAACAGAACCAGTAGAAGGTTGGAGTCCGTACAAAACACCCTAAAACAGAACCAGTAGGAGGTTGTAGTCAGGACAAAACACCCTGAAACAGAACCAGTATGAGGTTGAAGTGAGTACAAAACACCCTGAAACAGAACCAGTAGAAGGTTGAAGTGAGAATATAAAACACCCTGAAACAGAACCAGTAGGAGGTTGGAGTCAGTATAAAACACCCTGAAACAGAACCAGTAGGAGGATGGAGTCAGTATAAAACACCCTGAAATAGAACCAGTAGGAGGTTGGAGTCAGTATAAAACACCCTGAAACAGAACCAGTAGGAGGATGGAGTCAGTATACAACACCATAAAACAGAACCAGTAGGAGGTTGGAGTCAGTACAAAACACCCCGAAACAGAACCAGTAGGATGTTCGAGTCAGTCCAAAACACTCTAAAACAGAACCATTAGGAGGCTGGAGTCAGTACAAAACACCCCGTAACAGAACCAGTAGGAGGTTGGAGTAAGTAAAAAACACTCTAAAACAGAACCAGTAGGAGGCTGGAATCAGTACAAAACACCACGAAACAGAACCAGTAGGAGGTTGGAGTCAGTACAAAACACCCTAGAACAGAACCATTAGGAGGCTGGAGTCAGTACAAAACACCCCGAAACAGAACCATTAGGAGGTTGGCGTCAGTATAAAACACCCTGAAACAGAACCAGTAGAAGGTTGGAGTCAGTACAAAACACCCCGAAACAGAACCAGTAGGAGGTTGGAGTCAGTACAAAACAACCCGAAACAGAACCAGTAGGAGGTTCGAGTCAGTACAAAACACTCTAAAACAGAACCAGTAGGAGGTTGGAGTCAGTATAAAACACCCTGAAACAGAACCAGTAGGAGGTTGGAGTCAGTACAAAACACCCTGAAACAGAACCAGTAGGAGGTTGGAGTCAGTACAAAACACCCTGAAACAGAACCATTAGGAGGTTGGCGTCAGTATAAAACACCCTGAAACAGAACCAGTAGGAGGTTGGAGTCAGTACAAAGTACCCTGAAACAGAACCAGTAGAAGGTTGGAGTCCGTACAAAACACCCTAAAACAGAACCAGTAGGAGGTTGGAGTCAGGACAAAACACCCTGAAACAGTACCAGTATGAGGTTGAAGTGAGTACAAAAGACCCTGAAACAGAACCAGTAGAAGGTTGAAGTGAGAATATAAAACACCCTGAAACAGAACCAGTAGGAGGTTGGAGTCAGTATAAAACACCCTGAAACAGAACCAGTAGGAGGATGGAGTCAGTATAAAACACCCTGAAATAGAACCAGTAGGAGGTTGGAGTCAGTATAAAACACCCTGAAACAGAACCAGTAGGAGGTTGGAGTCAGTATAAAACACCCTGAAACAGAACCAGTAGGAGGATGGAGTCAGTATAAAACACCATAAAACAGAACCAGTAGGAGGTTGGAGTCAGTACAAAACACCCCGAAACAGAACCAGTAGGAGGTTGAAGTGAGTATAAAACACCCTGAAACAGAACCAGTAGAAGGTTGGACTCAGTACAAAACACCCCCGAAACAGAACCAGTAGGAGGTTGAAGTGAGTATAAAACACCCTGAAACAGAACCATTAGGAGGTTGGAGTCAGTACAAAACACCCTGAAACAGAACCAGTAGAAGGTTGGAGTCCGTACAAAACACCCTAAAACAGAACCAGTAGGAGGTTGTAGTCAGGACAAAACACCCTGAAACAGAACCAGTAGAAGGTTGAAGTGAGAATATAAAACACCCTGAAACAGAACCAGTAGGAGGTTGGAGTCAGTATAAAACACCCTGAAACAGAACCAGTAGGAGGATGGAGTCAGTATAAAACACCCTGAAATAGAACCAGTAGGAGGTTGGAGTCAGTATAAAACACCCTGAAACAGAACCAGTAGGAGGATGGAGTCAGTATAAAACACCATAAAACAGAACCAGTAGGAGGTTGGAGTCAGTACAAAACACCCCGAAACAGAACCAGTAGGATGTTCGAGTCAGTCCAAAACACTCTAAAACAGAACCATTAGGAGGCTGGAGTCAGTACAAAACACCCCGTAACAGAACCAGTAGGAGGTTGGAGTAAGTAAAAAACACTCTAAAACAGAACCAGTAGGAGGCTGGAATCAGTACAAAACACCACGAAACAGAACCAGTAGGAGGTTGGAGTCAGTACAAAACACCCTAGAACAGAACCATTAGGAGGCTGGAGTCAGTACAAAACACCCCGAAACAGAACCATTAGGAGGTTGGCGTCAGTATAAAACACCCTGAAACAGAACCAGTAGAAGGTTGGAGTCAGTACAAAACACCCCGAAACAGTACCAGTAGGAGGTTGGAGTCAGTACAAAACAACCCGAAACAGAAGCAGTAGGAGGTTCGAGTCAGTACAAAACACTCTAAAACAGAACCAGTAGGAGGTTGGAGTCAGTACAAAACACCCCGAAACAGAACCAGTAGGATGTTCGAGTCAGTACAAAACACTCTAAAACAGAACCATTAGGAGGCTGGAGTCAGTACAAAACACCCCGAAACAGAACCAGTAGGAGGCTGGAGTCAGTATAAAACACCCCGTAACAGAACCAGTAGGAGGTTGGAGTAAGTAAAAAACACCCCGAAACAGAACCAGTAGGAGGTTGGAGTCAGTACAAAACACCCCAAAATAGAACCAGTAGGAGGTTGGAGTCAGTACAAAACACCACGAAACAGAACCAGTAGGAGGTTGGAGTCAGTACAAAACACCCTAGAACAGAACCATTAGTAGGCTGGAGTCAGTACAAAACACCCCGAAACAGAACCATTAGGAGGTTGGCGTCAGTATAAAACACCCTGAAACAGAACCAGTAGAAGGTTGGAGTCAGTACAAAACACCCCGAAACAGAACCAGTAGGAGGTTGGAGTCAGTACAAAACAACCCGAAACAGAACCAGTAGGAGGTTCGAGTCAGTACAAAACACTCTAAAACAGAACCAGTAGGAGGTTGGAGTCAGTATAAAACACCCTGAAACAGAACCAGTAGGAGGTTGGAGTCAGTACAAAACACCCTGAAACAGAACCAGTAGGAGGTTGGAGTCAGTAAAAACACCCTGAAACAGAACCATTAGGAGGTTGGCGTCAGTATAAAACACCCTGAAACAGAACCAGTAGGAGGTTGGAGTCAGTACAAAGTACCCTGAAACAGAACCAGTAGAAGGTTGGAGTCCGTACAAAACACCCTAAAACAGAACCAGTAGGAGGTTGGAGTCAGGACAAAACACCCTGAAACAGTACCAGTATGAGGTTGAAGTGAGTACAAAACACCCTGAAACAGAACCAGTAGAAGGTTGAAGTGAGAATATAAAACACCCTGAAACAGAACCAGTAGGAGGTTGGAGTCAGTATAAAACACCCTGAAACAGAACCAGTAGGAGGATGGAGTCAGTATAAAACACCCTGAAATAGAACCAGTAGGAGGTTGGAGTCAGTATAAAACACCCTGAAACAGAACCAGTAGGAGGTTGGAGTCAGTATAAAACACCCTGAAACAGAACCAGTAGGAGGATGGAGTCAGTATAAAACACCATAAAACAGAACCAGTAGGAGGTTGGAGTCAGTACAAAACACCCCGAAACAGAACCAGTAGGAGGTTGAAGTGAGTATAAAACACCCTGAAACAGAACCAGTAGAAGGTTGGACTCAGTACAAAACACCCCCGAAACAGAACCAGTAGGAGGTTGAAGTGAGTATAAAACACCCTGAAACAGAACCATTAGGAGGTTGGAGTCAGTACAAAACACCCTGAAACAGAACCAGTAGAAGGTTGGAGTCCGTACAAAACACCCTAAAACAGAACCAGTAGGAGGTTGTAGTCAGGACAAAACACCCTGAAACAGAACCAGTATGAGGTTGAAGTGAGTACAAAACACCCTGAAACAGAACCAGTAGAAGGTTGAAGTGAGAATATAAAACACCCTGAAACAGAACCAGTAGGAGGTTGGAGTCAGTATAAAACACCCTGAAACAGAACCAGTAGGAGGATGGAGTCAGTATAAAACACCCTGAAACAGAACCAGTAGGAGGTTGGAGTCAGTATAAAACACCCTGAAACAGAACCAGTAGGAGGATGGAGTCAGTATAAAACACCATAAAACAGAACCAGTAGGAGGTTGGAGTCAGTACAAAACACCCCGAAACAGAACCAGTAGGATGTTCGAGTCAGTACAAAACACTCTAAAACAGAACCATTAGGAGGCTGGAGTCAGTACAAAACACCCCGTAACAGAACCAGTAGGAGGTTGGAGTAAGTAAAAAACACTCTAAAACAGAACCAGTAGGAGGCTGGAATCAGTATAAAACACCCCGTAACAGAACCAGTAGGAGGTTGGAGTAAGTAAAAAACACCCCGAAACAGAACCAGTAGGAGGTTGGAGTCAGTACAAAACACCCCAAAATAGAACCAGTAGGAGGTTGTAGTCAGTACAAAACACCACGAAACAGAACCAGTAGGAGGTTGGAGTCAGTACAAAACACCCTAGAACAGAACCATTAGGAGGCTGGAGTCAGTACAAAACACCCCGAAACAGAACCATTAGGAGGTTGGCGTCAGTATAAAACACCCTGAAACAGAACCAGTAGAAGGTTGGAGTCAGTACAAAACACCCCGAAACAGAACCAGTAGGAGGTTGGAGTCAGTACAAAACAACCCGAAACAGAACCAGTAGGAGGTTCGAGTCAGTACAAAACACTCTAAAACAGAACCAGTAGGAGGTTGGAGTCAGTACAAAACACCCCGAAACAGAACCAGTAGGATGTTCGAGTCAGTATAAAACACCCTGAAACAGAACCAGTAGGAGGTTGGAGTCAGTACAAAACACCCTGAAACAGAACCAGTAGGAGGTTGGAGTCAGTACAAAACACCCTGAAACAGAACCATTAGGATGTTGGCGTCAGTATAAAACACCCTGAAACAGAACCAGTAGGAGGTTGGAGTCAGTACAAAATACCCTGAAACAGAACCAGTAGGAAGGTTGGAGTCCGTACAAAACACCCTGAAACAGAACCAGTAGGAGGTTGGAGTCAGTACAAAATACCCTGAAACAGAACCAGTAGAAGGCTGGAGTCCGTACAAAACACCCTGAAACAGAACCAGTAGGAGGTTGGAGTCAGGACAAAACACCCTGAAACAGTACCAGTATGAGGTTGAAGTGAGTACAAAACACCCTGAAACAGAACCAGTAGAAGGTTGAAGTGAGAATATAAAACACCCTGAAACAGAACCAGTAGGAGGTTGGAGTCAGTATAAAACACCCTGAAACAGAACCAGTAGGAGGATGGAGTCAGTATAAAACACCCTGAAACAGAACCAGTAGGAGGTTGGAGTCAGTATAAAACACCCTGAAACAGAACCAGTAGGAGGATGGAGTCAGTATAAAACACCATAAAACAGAACCAGTAGAAGGTTGGACTCAGTACAAAACACCCCCGAAACAGAACCAGTAGGAGGTTGAAGTGAGTATAAAACACCCTGAAACAGAACCAGTAGGAGGTTGGAGTCAGTACAAAACACCCTGAAACAGAACCAGTAGGAGGCTGGAGTAAGTAAAAAACACCCCGAAACAGAACCAGTAGGAGGTTGGAGTCAGTACACAACACCCCAAAATAGAACCAGTAGGAGGTTGGAGTCAGTACAAAACACCACGAAACAGAACCAGTAGGAGGTTGGAGTCAGTACAAAACACCCCGAAACAGAACCAGTAGGAGGTTGGCGTCAGTATAAAACACCCTGAAACAGAACCAGTAGAAGGTTGGAGTCAGTACAAAACACCCCGAAACAGAACCAGTAGGAGGTTGGAGTCAGTACAAAACACCCCGAAACAGAACCAGTAGGAGGTTCGAGTCAGTACAAAACACCCTGAAACAGAACCATTAGGAGGTTGGAGTCAGTACAAAACACCCCGAAACAGAACCAGTAGGAGTCTGGAGTCAGTATAAAACACCCCGAAACAGAACCAGTAGGAGGTGGGCGTCAGTACAAAACACCCTGAAACAGAACCAGTAGGAGGTTGGAGTCAGTACAAAACACGCTGAAACAGAACCAGTAGGAGGTTGGAGTCAGTACAAAATACCCTGTAACAGAACCAGTAGAAGGTTGGAGTCAGTACAAAACACCCTAAAACAGAACCAGTAGGAGGTTGGAGTCAGGACAAAACACCCTGAAACAGAACCAGTATGAGGTTGAAGTGAGAATATAAAACACCCCGAAACAGAACCAGTAGAAGGTTGAAGTGAGAATATAAAACACCCCGAAACAGAACCAGTAGAAGGTTGGAGTCAGTATAAAACACCCTGAAACAGAACCAGTAGAAGGTTGAAGTGAGAATATAAAACACCCCGAAACAGAACCAGTAGAAGGTTGGAGTCAGTATAAAACACCCCGAAACAGAACCAGTAGAAGGTTGAAGTGAGAATATAAAACACCCCGAAACAGAACCAGTAGAAGGTTGGAGTCAGTATAAAACACCCTGAAACAGAACCAGTAGGAGGTTGTAGTCAGTACAAAACACCCTGAAACAGAACCAGTATGAGGTTGGAGTCAGTATAAACACACACCGAAACAGAACCAGTAGGAGGTTAGAGTTGGTACAAAACATCCTAAAACAGAACCAGTAGGAGGTTGGAGTCAATACAAAACACCCCGAAACAGAACCATTAGGAGGCTGGAGTCAGTACAAAACACCCCGAAACAGAACCAGTAGGATGTTGGAGTCAGTACAAAACACCCTGAAACAGAACCAGTAGGAGGCTGGAGTCAGTACAAAACACCCTGAAACAGAACCAGTAGGAGGCTGGAGTCAGTACAAAACACCCTGAAACAGAACCAGTAGGAGGCTGGAGTCAGTATAAAACACCCTGAAACAGAACCAGTAGGAGGTTGGAGTCAGTACAAAACACCCCGAAACAGAACCAGTAGGAGGTTGAAGTGAGTATAAAACACCCTGAAACAGAACCAGTAGGAGGTTGGAGTCAGTACAAAATACCCTGAAACAGAACCAGTAGAAGGTTGGAGTCCGTACAAAACACCCTGAAACAGAACCAGTATGAGGTTGAAGTGAGTATAAAACACCCTGAAACAGAACCAGTAGGAGGTTGGAGTCAGGACAAAACACCCTGAAACAGAACCAGTAGAAGGTTGAAGTGAGAATATAAAACACCCTGAAACAGAACCAGTAGGAGGTTGAAGTGAGAATATAAAACACCCTGAAACAGAACCAGTAGGAGGTTGGAGTCAGTATAAAACACCCTGAAACAGAACCAGTAGGAGGATGGAGTCAGTATAAAACACCCTGAAATAGAACCAGTAGGAGGTTGGAGTCAGTATAAAACACCCTGAAACAGAACCAGTAGGAGGATGGAGTCAGTATAAAACACCATAAAACAGAACCAGTAGGAGGTTGGAGTCAGTACAAAACACCCCGAAACAGAACCAGTAGGAGGTTGAAGTGAGTATAAAACACCCTGAAACAGAACCAGTAGAAGGTTGGAGTCAGTACAAAACACCCCCGAAACAGAACCAGTAGGAGGTTGAAGTGAGTATAAAACACCCTGAAACAGAACCATTAGGAGGTTGGAGTCAGTACAAAACACCCTGAAACAGAACCAGTAGGAGGCTGGAGTAAGTAAAAAACACCCCGAAACAGAACCAGTAGGAGGTTGGAGTCAGTACAAAACACCCCAAAATAGAACCAGTAGGAGGTTGGAGTCAGTACAAAACACCACGAAACAGAACCAGTAGGAGGTTGGAGTCAGTACAAAACACCCCGAAACAGAACCATTAGGAGGTTGGCGTCAGTATAAAACACCCTGAAACAGAACCAGTAGAAGGTTGGAGTCAGTACAAAACACCCCGAAACAGAACCAGTAGGAGGTTGGAGTCAGTACAAAACACCCCGAAACAGAACCAGTAGGAGGTTCGAGTCAGTACAAAACACTCTAAAACAGAACCATTAGGAGGTTGGAGTCAGTACAAAACACCCCGAAACAGAACCAGTAGGAGGCTGGAGTCAGTATAAAACACCCCGAAACAGAACCAGTAGGAGGTTGGCGTCAGTACAAAACACCCTGAAACAGAACCAGTAGGAGGTTGGAGTCAGTACAAAACACCCTGAAACAGAACCATTAGGAGGTTGGCGTCAGTATAAAACACCCTGAAACAGAACCAGTAGGAGGTTGGAGTCAGTACAAAATACCCTGTAACAGAACCAGTAGAAGGTTGGACTCAGTACAAAACACCCTAGAACAGAACCAGTAGGAGGCTGGAGTCAGTACAAAACACCCTGAAACAGAACCATTAGGAGGTTGGCGTCAGTATAAAACACCCTGAAACAGAACCAGTAGGAGGTTGGAGTCAGTACAAAATACCCTGTAACAGAACCAGTAGAAGGTTGGAGTCAGTACAAAACACCCTGAAACAGAACCAGTAGAATGTTGAAGTGAGTATAAAACACCCTGAAACAGAACCAGTAGGAGGTTGTAGTCAGTACAAAACACCCTGAAACAGAACCAGTATGAGGTTGGAGTCAGTATAAACACACACCGAAACAGAACCAGTAGGAGGTTAGAGTTGGTACAAAACATCCTAAAACAGAACCAGTAGGAGGTTGGAGTCAATACAAAACACCCCGAAACAGAACCATTAGGAGGCTGGAGTCAGTACAAAACACCCCGAAACAGAACCAGTAGGATGTTGGAATCAGTACAAAACACCCTGAAACACACCCAGTATGAGGCTGGAGTCAGTACAAAACACCCTGAAACAGAACCAGTAGGAGGCTGGAGTCAGTACAAAACACCCTGAAACAGAACCAGTAGGAGGTTGGAGTCAGTACAAAACACCCCTGAAACAGAACCAGTAGGAGGTTGAAGTGAGTATAAAACACCCTGAAACAGAACCAGTAGAAGGTTGGACTCAGTACAAAACACCCCCGAAACAGAACCAGTAGGAGGTTGAAGTGAGTATAAAACACCCTGAAACAGAACCATTAGGAGGTTGGAGTCAGTACAAAACACCCTGAAACAGAACCAGTAGGAGGCTGGAGTAAGTAAAAAAACACCCCGAAACAGAACCAGTAGGAGGTTGGAGTCAGTACAAAACACCCCAAAATAGAACCAGTAGGAGGTTGGAGTCAGTACAAAACACCACGAAACAGAACCAGTAGGAGGTTGGACTCAGTACAAAACACCCTAGAACAGAACCATTAGGAGGCTGGAGTCCGTACAAAACACCCCGAAACAGAACCATTAGGAGGTTGGCGTCAGTATAAAACACCCTGAAACATAACAAGTAGAAGGTTGGAGTCAGTACAAAACACCCCGAAACAGAACCAGTAGGAGGTTGGAGTCAGTACAAAACAACCCGAAACAGAAGCAGTAGGAGGTTCGAGTCAGTACAAAACACTCTAAAACAGAACCAGTAGGAGGTTGGAGTCAGTACAAAACACCCCGAAACAGAACCAGTAGGATGTTCGAGTCAGTACAAAACACTCTAAAACAGAACCATTAGGAGGCTGGAGTCAGTACAAAACACCCCGAAACAGAACCAGTAGGAGGCTGGAGTCAGTATAAAACACCCCGTAACAGAACCAGTAGGAGGTTGGAGTAAGTAAAAAACACCCCGAAACAGAACCAGTAGGAGGTTGGAGTCAGTACAAAACACCCCAAAATAGAACCAGTAGGAGGTTGGAGTCAGTACAAAACACCACGAAACAGAACCAGTAGGAGGTTGGAGTCAGTACAAAACACCCTAGAACAGAACCATTAGGAGGCTGGAGTCAGTACAAAACACCCCGAAACAGAACCATTAGGAGGTTGGCGTCAGTATAAAACACCCTGAAACAGAACCAGTAGAAGGTTGGAGTCAGTACAAAACACCCTGAAACAGAACCAGTAGGAGGTTGGAGTCAGTACAAAACAACCCGAAACAGAACCAGTAGGAGGTTCGAGTCAGTACAAAACACTCTAAAACAGAACCAGTAGGAGGATGGAGTTAGTACAAAACACCCCGAAACAGAACCAGTAGGATGTTCGAGTCAGTATAAAACACCCTGAAACAGAACCAGTAGGAGGTTGGAGTCAGTACAAAACACCACGAAACAGAACCAGTAGGAGGTTGGAGTCAGTACAAAACACCCCGAAACAGAACCATTAGGAGGTTGGCGTCAGTATAAAACACCCTGAAACAGAACCAGTAGAAGGTTGGAGTCAGTACAAAACACCCCGAAACAGAACCAGTAGGAGGTTGGAGTCAGTACAAAACACCCCGAAACAGAACCAGTAGGAGGTTCGAGTCAGTACAAAACACTCTAAAACAGAACCATTAGGAGGCTGGAGTCAGTACAAAACACCCCGAAACAGAACCAGTAGGAGGCTGGAGTCAGTATAAAACACCCCGAAACAGAACCAGTAGGAGGTGGCGTCAGTATAAAACACCCTGAAACAGAACCAGTAGGAGGTTGGAGTCAGTACAAAACACCCTGAAACAGAACCATTAGGAGGTTGGCGTCAGTATAAAACACCCTGAAACAGAACCAGTAGGAGGTTGGAGTCAGTACAAAATACCCTGTAACAGAACCAGTAGAAGGTTGGAGTCCGTACAAAACACCCTAAAACAGAACCAGTAGGAGGTTGGAGTCAGTACAAAACACCCTGAAACAGAACCAGTATGAGGTTGATGTGAGTACAAAACACCCTGAAACAGAACCAGTAGAAGGTTGAAGTGAGAATATAAAACACCCTGAAACAGAACCAGTAGAATGTTGAAGTGAGTATAAAACACCCTGAAACAGAACCAGTAGGAGGTTGTAGTCAGTACAAAACACCCTGAAACAGAACCAGTAGGAGGTTGTAGTCAGTACAAAACACCCTGAAACAGAACCAGTAGAATGTTGGAGTCAGTACAAAACACCCTGAAACAGAACCAGTAGGAGGTTGTAGTCAGTACAAAACACCCTGAAACAGAACCAGTATGAGGTTGGAGTCAGTATAAACACACACCGAAACAGAACCAGTAGGAGGTTAGAGTTGGTACAAAACATCCTAAAACAGAACCAGTAGGAGGTTGGAGTTAATACAAAACACCCCGAAACAGAACCATCAGGAGGCTGGAGTCAGTACAAAACACCCCGAAACAGAACCAGTAGGATGTTGGAGTCAGTACAAAACACCCTGAAACACAACCAGTAGGAGGCTGGAGTCAGTACAAAACACCCTGAAACAGAACCAGTAGGAGGCTGGAGTCAGTACAAAACACCCTGAAACAGAACCAGTAGGAGGCTGGAGTCAGTATAAAACACCATAAAACAGAACCAGTAGGAGGTTGGAGTCAGTACAAAACACCCCGAAACAGAACCAGTAGGAGGTTGAAGTGAGTATAAAACACCCTGAAACAGAACCAGTAGAAGGTTGGACTCAGTACAAAACACCCCCGAAACAGAACCAGTAGGAGGTTGAAGTGAGTATAAAACACCCTGAAACAGAACCATTAGGAGGTTGGAGTCAGTACAAAACACCCTGAAACAGAACCAGTAGGAGGCTGGAGTAAGTAAAAAACACCCTGAAACAGAACCAGTAGGAGGTTGGAGTCAGTACAAAACACCCCAAAATAGAACCAGTAGGAGGTTGGAGTCAGTACAAAACACCACGAAACAGAACCAGTAGGAGGTTGGAGTCAGTACAAAACACCCTAGAACAGAACCATTAGGAGGCTGGAGTCAGTACAAAACACCCCGAAACAGAACCATTAGGAGGTTGGCGTCAGTATAAAACACCCTGAAACAGAACCAGTAGAAGGTTGGAGTCAGTACAAAACACCCCGAAACAGAACCAGTAGGAGGTTGGAGTCAGTACAAAACAACCCGAAACAGAAGCAGTAGGAGGTTCGAGTCAGTACAAAACACTCTAAAACAGAACCAGTAGGAGGTTGGAGTCAGTACAAAACACCCCGAAACAGAACCAGTAGGAGGTTCGAGTCAGTACAAAACACTCTAAAACAGAACCATTAGGAGGCTGGAGTCAGTACAAAACACCCCGAAACAGAACCAGTAGGAGGCTGGAGTCAGTACAAAACACCCCGTAACAGAACCAGTAGGAGGTTGGAGTAAGTAAAAAACACCCCGAAACAGAACCAGTAGGAGGTTGGAGTCAGTACAAAACACCCCAAAATAGAACCAGTAGGAGGTTGGAGTGAGTACAAAACACACCACGAAACAGAACCAGTAGGAGGTTGGAGTCAGTACAAAACACCCTAGAACAGAACCAGTAGGAGGCTGGAGTCAGTACAAAACACCCCGAAACAGAACCATTAGGAGGTTGGCGTCAGTATAAAACACCCTGAAACAGAACCAGTAGAAGGTTGGAGTCAGTACAAAACACCCCGAAACAGAACCAGTAGGAGGGTGGAGTCAGTACAAAACAACCCGAAACAGAACCAGTAGGAGGTTCGAGTCAGTACAAAACACTCTAAAACAGAACCAGTAGGAGGTTGGAGTCAGTACAAAACACCCCGAAACAGAACCAGTAGGATGTTCGAGTCAGTATAAAACACCCTGAAACAGAACCAGTAGGAGGTTGGAGTCAGTACAAAACACCCTGAAACAGAACCAGTAGGAGGTTGGAGTCAGTACAAAACACCCTGAAACAGAACCATTAGGAGGTTGGCGTCAGTATAAAACACCCTGAAACAGAACCAGTAGGAGGTTGGAGTCAGTACAAAATACCCTGAAACAGAACCAGTAGAAGGTTGGAGTCCGTACAAAACACCCTAAAACAGAACCAGTAGGAGGTTGGAGTCAGTACAAAACACCCTGAAACAGAACCAGTAGGAGGTTGAAGTGAGTACAAAACACCCTGAAACAGAACCAGTAGGATGGTTGAAGTGAGAATATAAAACACCCTGAAACAGAACCAGTAGGAGGTTGGAGTCAGTATAAAACACCCTGAAACAGAACCAGTAGGAGGTTGGCGTCAGTATAAAACACCCTGAAACAGAACCAGTAGAAGGTTGGAGTCAGTACAAAACACCCCGAAACAGAACCAGTAGGAGGTTCGAGTCAGTACAAAACACTCTAAAACAGAACCATTAGGAGGCTGGAGTCAGTACAAAACACCCCGAAACAGAACCAGTAGGAGGCTGGAGTCAGTACAAAACACCCTGAAACAGAACCAGTAGGAGGCTGGAGTCAGTACAAAACACCCTGAAACAGAACCAGTAGGAGGCTGGAGTCAGTACAAAACACCCTGAAACAGAACCAGTAGGAGGCTGGAGTCAGTACAAAACACCCTAAAACAGAACCAGTAGGAGGCTGGAGTCAGTACAAAACACCCTGAAACAGAACCAGTAGGAGGCTGGAGTCAGTACAAAACACCCTGAAACAGAACCAGTAGGAGGCTGGAGTCAGTACAAAACACCCTAAAACAGAACCAGTAGGAGGCTGGAGTCAGTACAAACACACACCGAAACAGAACCAGTAGGAGCTTGGAGTCAGTATAAAACACCCTGAAACAGAACCAGTAGGAGGTTGGAGTCAGTATAAAACACCCTGAAACAGAACCAGTAGGAGGTTGGAGTCAGTATAAAACACCATAAAACAGAACCAGTAGGATGTTGGAGTCAGTACAAAACACCCTGAAACAGAACCAGTAGGAGGTTGGAGTCAGCACAAAACACCCCGAAACAGAACCAGTAGGAGGTTGAAGTCAGTACAAAACACCCTGAAACAGAACCAGTAGAAGGTTGGAGTCAGTATAAAACACCCTGAAACAGAACCAGTAGGAGGTTGGAGTCATTATAAAACACCCTGAAACAGAACCATTAGGAGGCTGGAGTCAGTACAAAACACCCTGAAACAGAACCAGTAGAAGGTTGGAGTCAGTATAAAACACCCTGAAACAGAACCAGTAGGAGGTTCGAGTCAGTACAAAACACCCTGAAACAGAACCAGTAGGAGGCTGGAGTCAGTACAAAACACCCCGAAACAGAACCATTAGGAGGCTGGAGTCAGTACAAAACACCCTGAAACAGAACCAGTAGGAGGCTGGAGTCAGTACAAAACACCCCGAAACAGAACCATTAGGAGGTTGGCGTCAGTATAAAACACCCTGAAACAGAACCAGTAGGATGTTGGAGTCAGTACAAAACACCCTAGAACAGAACCAGTAGGAGGCTGGAGTCAGTACAAAACACCCCGAAACAGAACCATTAGGAGGTTGGCGTCAGTATAAAACACCCTGAAACAGAACCAGTAGAAGGTTGGAGTCAGTACAAAACACCCCGAAACAGAACCAGTAGGAGGTTGGAGTCAGTACAAAACACCCCGAAACAGAACCAGTAGGAGGTTCGAGTCAGTACAAAACACTCTAAAACAGAACCATTAGGAGGCTGGAGTCAGTACAAAGCACCCCGAAACAGAACCAGTAGGAGGCTGGAGTCAGTATAAAACACCCCGAAACAGAACCAGTAGGAGGTTGGCGTCAGTATAAAACACCCTGAAACAGAACCAGTAGGAGGTTGGAGTCAGTACAAAACACCCTGAAACAGAACCATTAGGAGGTTGACGTCAGTATAAAACACCCTGAAACAGAACCAGTAGGAGGTTGGAGTCAGTACAAAATACCCTGTAACAGAACCAGTAGAAGGTTGGAGTCCGTACAAAACACCCTAAAACAGAACCAGTAGAATGTTGAAGTGAGTATAAAACACCCTGAAACAGAACCAGTAGGAGGTTGTAGTCAGTACAAAACACCCTGAAACAGAACCAGTATGAGGTTGGAGTCAGTATAAACACACACCGAAACAGAACCAGTAGGAGGTTAGAGTTGGTACAAAACATCCTAAAACAGAACCAGTAGGAGGTTGGAGTCAATACAAAACACCCCGAAACAGAACCATTAGGAGCCTGGAGTCAGTACAAAACACCCCGAAACAGAACCAGTAGGATGTTGGAGTCAGTACAAAACACCCTGAAACACAACCAGTATGAGGCTGGAGTCAGTACAAAACACCCTGAAACAGAACCAGTAGGAGGCTAGAGTCAGTACAAAACACCCTGAAACAGAACCAGTAGGAGGCTGGAGTCAGTACAAAACACCCTGAAACAGAACCAGTAGGAGGCTGGAGTCAGTACAAAACACCCTAAAACAGAACCAGTAGGAGGCTGGAGTCAGTACAAAACACCCTGAAACAGAACCAGTAGGAGGCTGGAGTCAGTACAAAACACCCTGAAACAGAACCAGTAGGAGGCTGGAGTCAGTACAAAACACCCTAAAACAGAACCAGTAGGAGGCTGGAGTCAGTACAAACACACACCGAAACAGAACCAGTAGGAGCTTGGAGTCAGTATAAAACACCCTGAAACAGAACCAGTAGGAGGTTGGAGTCAGTATAAAACACCCTGAAACAGAACCAGTAGGAGGTTGGAGTCAGTATAAAACACCATAAAACAGAACCAGTAGGATGTTGGAGTCAGTACAAAACACCCTGAAACAGAACCAGTAGGAGGTTGGAGTCAGTACAAAACACCCCGAAACAGAACCAGTAGGAGGTTGAAGTCAGTACAAAACACCCTGAAACAGAACCAGTAGAAGGTTGGAGTCAGTATAAAACACCCTGAAACAGAACCAGTAGGAGGTTGGAGTCATTATAAAACACCCTGAAACAGAACCAGTAGGAGGCTGGAGTCAGTACAAAACACCCTGAAACAGAACCAGGAGAAGGTTGGAGTCAGTATAAAACACCCTGAAACAGAACCAGTAGGAGGTTCGAGTCAGTACAAAACACCCTGAAACAGAACCAGTATGAGGCTGGAGTCAGTACAAAACACCCTGAAACAGAACCAGTAGGAGGCTGGAGTCAGTACAAAACACCCTGAAACAGAACCAGTAGGAGGCTGGAGTCAGTACAAAACACCCCGAAACAGAACCATTAGGAGGTTGGCGTCAGTATAAAACACCCTGAAACAGAACCAGTAGGATGTTGGAGTCAGTACAAAACACCCTGAAACAGAACCAGTAGAAGGTTGGAATCAGTACAAAACACCCTGAAACAGAACCAGTAGGAGGTTGGAGTCAGTATAAAACACCCTGAAACAGAACCAGTAGGAGGATGGAGTCAGCATAAAACACCCTGAAACAGAACCAGTAGGAGGTTGGAGTCAGTATAAAACACCCTGAAACAGAACCAGTAGGAGGATGGAGTCAGTATAAAACAC